>SJYO01048061.1:10192019-10223509 GCA_006410555.1 Capra ibex | reverse complement strand
ATTGGACGGAGAACTCTTTGGATATACGTCCAGTCCTTCGTTGTCGATCTTGACCTGTACCTTGTTGTCTGACCAAGGTTTATCCTTTTCCTCATGCAGTTCCGACATATAACAGTGGGACGAATAAATAGAATATACGTCTCATGTAGTACTCTTTGCGACCCGACCTTCTTCGTGTTCGACCTTAGTTCTACCGGTCCTCTTTATCGTTATTGGAGTCTATACGTCTCCTGTGGTGGGAATACCGTCTTTCACTTCTCCTCGATTTTTCGGAGAACTACTTTCACTCTCTCCTCTCACTTTTTCATCCGAATTTCGAGTTGTAAGTCTTTTGCTTCTAGTACCGTAGACCAGGGTAGTGAAGTACCCTTTATCTGTCCTTTTGTCACAGTCTGAAATAAAAACCCCCCGAGGTTTTAGTGACGTCTACCACTAACGTCGGTACTTTAATTTTCTGCGAATGAGGAACCTTCCTTTCAATACTGGTTGGATCCATCGTGTAAGTTTTCGTCTCTGTAAAGAAACGGTTGATTCCAGGCAGATCAGTTCCGATACGAAAAAGTCATCAGTACATACCTACACTCTCAACCTGACACTTCTTTCTACTCGCGGCTTCTTAACTACGAAAACTTGACACTACAACCTCTTCTGAGAACTCTCAGGGAACCTGACGTTCCTCTAGGTAGGTCAGGTAAGATTTCCTCTAGTCAGGACCCTAAAGAAACCTTCCTTACTACGATTTCGACTTTGAGGTCATGAAACCGGTGGAGTACGCTTCTCAACTCAGTAACCTTTTCTGGGACTTAGTCCCTCCCTAACCCCCGTTCTCCTCTTCCCCTGCTGTCTCCTACTCTACCGACCTACCGTAGTGGCTGAACTACGTGTACTCAAATCCACTTGAGGCCCTCAACCACTACCTGTCCCTTCGGACCGTACGACGTCAAGTACCCCAGCGTTTCTCAACCTGCACTGACTCACTGACTTGACTTAGGGTATACATATACCTCCAAGTGTCTTCTTTTATATTAGTCTTTATACGAAGGGACCACCGAGTTTACCATTTCTTAGGTGAAAGTTATACACTCTGGACCAAAACTAGGGACCCAGACCTACTTAGGGACCTCTTCCCTTACCGTTGCGTGAGGTAACAAAAACGGACTTCTTAAGTTGCCTGTCTCCTCAGACCGTCCGATGTCAGGTACCCCAACACTTCTCAGACTGTACTGACTCGTTGATTGTAAAGGTGAAAAAGTGTCTTACACTGTTACCGTATCAGGTGAGTCGGAGATTCCTCGATATTCTTGAGGACGCTCAACTGTTGGAAGAGCTTCAAAGATACAAAAATTAAATAGACATTTTACTTCCCCTCCTTTCTACTGGAGGGTCAAAGGAAAATTATTTTCTTCCTATAACCTTATAAGTTATCCTGAATGAAATGTTTCGTCCTTCAGACAATAACATAGTCAGTTGGTTCTAAGACACGAAACCCCTCGGACACCTGTGTCCGTTATTAAAAAACAGGTTTTTCGTGAGTAAAATGTTATTCCCTCCTTTATCGTAAAAGACTCGTATTTTTGTGCGTGAGTAAAGGAAATTTTTTTTCTTTTTTTGGGATTCACAACCGACAGTTACGTGTTTTTGTTGTATTTTTGTTAAAGTGAGACAGTTAATCTAAGACTGTGTGTCGGACAAAAAAGAAGTCCCGTAAATTTTCATGTAATACCCTCGGAGAGACAGGGTCTTTAATTGAACGTCACGGATTAATAAACTTCCATATTTTACCTCTGTTTTCCTCTCTACGGAACACATCTACCGTGTAAAGTCGGGACGGGGGAAAAGGGTTGTGAACTCAACGACAAATCAAAACGAACTTTTCAAACGAACGGGAGAAAGAACTGATGGAGTTTTCTCAGTAAAGATGTGATTTTGTGACTGGTTTTGTTAGTGGGTCTCTTATTCTGAAAGAAAATTCAGAGTCCAGGATTATCTTTCTTCTCCTTATTATCGTTACGTTTTTAGATTGAACATGTACTCTCTCGTTAAACTTCCGTCGTTTCAGAAAAAGAATCTGTCCTATCTGTCAAACAGTGTGTTAATGAGACACGTCGTCTTTTGTGCCAGATGACGGTTCTTTTTAACTGGTAGGAAAGGATTTAGAACTTTTCGTAAACTTAAGATTTTCTGACCAAACCGTATGGTTAGTTAATTGAGTAAGCGAAGCTAGAGGGTAAGAATGGCAGCTACTGTGTTAATAGAACAGGGACGAGGTCGGAAAAGGTTTAGTTGGAACTGCCACGAGTAATTAAGATGAACACTGTCACACTGTCGATAGTAAAACTCACACTTCCCCGTCATCCACAAGACCAAAACTTTTGTCTTTATCGTTTCTATTATTTGCAGGGACATCACTATTTGTTAAGTGACGTTTAAACAAGTTTCGAGTTATAGAAGGTTGTATTTCCCCTTTTTTTTATGACTTAGATGAACTTCTGAGTGTCATAAATGAATGGACGTCCCTCCCATAGACCGAGGAACTTGACGTCACCCCTCGTTTATTTGAGACTACGATCTTAACCTGAGACCAACGTTTCACTCTCCAAGGACTCTTTTTCTTTTTCTGAAACGGAAACAAAATGGAATGAACTTTGTACTCGTAAGAAACAGACAAAGATTCTAAGTCCCCGTTGGGTCCCTCCCTTCATGATTATAGACGTTTCCTCTCCTTGGAATAACGTGTAAGTTTTTACTACAAAGTAATTTCTAAGTAGTTCCTAATCCATATTACGTTCCCGGGAACTTCCTTCTGACGGGGTTTTCAACCCGGAGTCGAGGGAATTACCCTCTTGGGTCACGTCCAGGTCGATCCATATTCCACCGGTCTGATCACCGTCTCCACTGAGAACCCAGTTCAGTCTGCCCGATCTGTGTCACTGTTTACTACGACAAGTAGACTTCGAGTTCGGGTCTTTGGAATCTATAGAACAATTCTTTCTATCCGACCACCGTCCTCTTTACCTTCCCTCTTCCTTTTTTCTGTAGGTTAGACCGTTTTTCTCGATGTTCACCCTTCACTTATCCCAGTCGTGTGTCCATTTACTTCGGTAGAACCCAATACGAACAATGGGTCCTGAGGTGAGTCCTTCGTCGTCCCGAATCACTTCACAGGGCTCCCGTAGTCAGTTCCTCGTTCGCTAAGTCTCAAAATTAGAAGTCTAGTCGACAACTAGAGGAGATGTCTAAACGTTACTTAAGGATTTGGAGAGGTTTGAAAATACGTAGAAGATCTACCTCTCATTAGTAGCTAAGGAGGATACAACACTCCTACTTTACTTCGTTACTAATATTTCTTGAAGTGGACTACGGACGATTTACCACTAGTAAGAGTGATTACGATCGACGTTACGGACTCTAAAAATCAATAGTCGACAATTCTTAAATCCAACTTAACAGATATTTACTTTAAACCCCTCGTTCGTTCCGTCCTCGAACCAAAAGTCCCAGAGTCTCCTACTGTTCTTTTCTTTCTCTATCGTTACCTTTGAAATAGACATTATTGACAGAGGAATGTGTAGTAAGTTGGTGATACTGTCAGTCTGACTACCGATATATGTCCCAGTCCTTCCCTGGTAGTCCCGTCCGGGGACGGAAACTCCTCGACCCCACCAACCAGAAGAACTCGAAGTGGTCCAAAGTCACTGTCCAAAACTCATGACACCGGGACTCAAGTAAGACAAGTTAGTAGGGAAACCAAAGTAGTGTATTAAACAGTACCGTGTTATTGAAAATTTTGTGTGTATATAGTATCGTGTTGATTGACAGGTTGTTTTTGATCCATTCAAGTGAAATATCCATAAATTTGTGAGTTTCCCGAAGGGTCCACCGTGATCACCATTCTTTGACGGACGGTAAACGTCCTCTATATTCTCTACGCCCAAGTTAAAGACCTAACCCTTCTAAGGGACCTCCTTCTGTACCGTTGGATGAGGTCATAAGAGTGGATCTCTTAGGGTGACCTGTCTCCTCGGACCCCCCGATGTCACGTTCCCCAGTCTTTCCCGGTCTGTACTGACTCGTTGAATCTTCCGTACACTTGTGAGTTTTCCTTTTTGTGTCCCTTCTTGGTTCACCTGGTTGTCGACCAAGACTAAGTTCTGCTCCTTTACGGGGAAACAGTCTTCAGTTGTACACCCGGGACCTAGGGTCAGGATTAAGTCGATTCACCGGAAAGTCTATCGAAGGAAATATGTAACCTACTACGTTTTTATAAACTTTTATGGTCTGGATACTTTCAAGGTGTAAACGTAGACACTCGTCACTCCGCTTTACACGAGTTCCAGTACATAGTCGTCGGATACAGAACTAGTCGGACTCTTCGAGACCATGGGTCAGTCTCCACCGCCCCTCCACCTTAACGTGGTACTACATTAATTCTCATTCTCCGTACTTACGTCCTAAAACGTTAGTGAGTCCGTTTTTTAAATTAGTAGAACCCAACTTCAGAAGAGCGCAATTTACTCTTATGTTTATGGAAGGAGTCTTATCCATCGGAACCGTATGAACAATTAACTTCCTTGTCTTGGTGACATGCTTACCTTTCTCTGTCTATACAGTACTTAAGTGACTGTACATTCCGGACGGTGTGTCAGACAGTTATTTATTTCACACACATACAGACACATTCGTAATATACATAACGAGCATGAAGACGGTGTTTATTCGTGTATTGTATGGCATAACTCCCGGAGGACGTTCGGAACACGGACGATGATCTTTGTCCCTTGGAATGTATAGTTCTATTTTTCCACTACTCTCTCCGTACCCAAGTCTGCATTAAGTAAGGTGATACTGTGTGATTTTCGAGAAATATAGGCGAATGAGGGGTGGGGGTGCACGTCTCTCTTACTCTCAGGTGCCATTAGTGAAAGGGTTGTCGGTCTAATGTTCCTGGGTGGGCGCAACATGTTCCTTTAAAGATCGGTTGTTAATTACATGTACCCTGTCACGTTCTGGTTTATTTAGACTTGTTACTTCCCTTTTCTCGAGGTCTTCGTCAAAAGTATTAGTAACTCCGAAGTGACCATAGCAAGACAAAATAAGTCTTACCAAAGGGAGTGGTCAACGTGCCATATAAAATGTACAGTCGGTAGTTTCACTCTAATCATCACACATGCAAAACTCTCTCGTTATCTCATGAAATTGGTAGTTGGTTTTTCAGACTTTCATGGAAGGGATACTCTTAACCACCAAAGAGTAAATAAAGAATGAGCCCGTTCTCTTACTGTCGTTGTATTCTCGGCGTTAGTGTGAGAAAGGAAGTTTCCTCGGGGATGCGACCAAGTCTCAGACGACGCCTTTTACGATTACAGCCGAAGCAAGACTAATCGACATGAGTCTTTCAGGTCCTCTCCTTATTTTCTCCCTTCAGTATCCTATTAACGAAAATAAAGTTGAGTGACGTCTCTCTTTTACGTACTGTCTATTATATTATGTGTACGTAGGTTTCTCCTAGTAAGTTAAGACTAGTTCATACCAAGAGCTCTTTTACTTCTTGTTTTGGATTCGACAGGGGTCTAGACTTCCTGCTCTCTTAAGGTTGCCTGCCCCATCCTTAAGTAGAAATTTTTCCCTTAAGTAGGTATTCCGTAGACTTTTTAGTACCGAAACGTCCTGCTTTGTTCTGGTACCTCTGGTGGAAAGAAAATAAGAGGAGCATTTAGCCGTAAAAGACCGACGAGATATCGTTCGTTACTCTTAACCTATCTCGGGACTTCCGGTTTACAAATTGGACGGGGTCGTACCCGAATAACGTGACACTAAATCTAAATCTATGGGTGTGTTACCTTCGATGAAGGGAACTAAGCTCACTCTTTGTTTTCGTTCCCTCTTTCCCCCAGGGGTTTAGGTTACCGGACAGTTGAATTGACTTCAGTCTTGTTGGACTGTCCGAACCACTGACTTCCTCGTCGACAGGCCGAGGAAAATTCCCTACCACAAGGGGATTGTGAAAGGTCCCTTTCTCCGTTACTATTCTCAGGGTAGAAATTTTTTCTAAGACAAAACACTAGCACAATTCTGGATCGGATTGAGTCCCTCACGGCACTCTTACCTGTCTAAGGTAGAGACAACATCTTTCAAGAAGTTCGATGTCGAATAGAACTAGACACAGATTTTCGACGATACTCCTTCGAGGTTAATCCGTCGTAAGGTAATAAGAGGTTTAGTAATGTCGGGGAGTCTTTGTCTACGAGAATGTCAAGTAACACGAAAAAAAAAAAAGAAGGAAAAAGAGTGCGTCCATAGACTAAACTTGTCTTCGTCGATCTGGTAAAAAGAAGAGACCACCTTGTCTTATCTCTTTCCCATAGTTTCTCTTGTTAAGACGTTCGTCGATTGATAGTTGACTTAATCTGTTCACGTCATTCTAGTCTTCAACAAAAGACCACGACAAATACCAAAGACTAAATTGTGTTTCGTGACTCTCACTTGTAAGTCATAGTTGGTGTTGTTTAAGTTTTGCCTCGAGTCTTTCTTATCGTGTTTGTAGACCACTTGAGAAAAGGTAGTGAATTTAGAGGTTTCGATGATGTGTCGTTCTGTAATTAAAGTTTGACAATGGACTTTACGGGTTTAATAAAACTAAAATAAAAATTAACTGGTACTAAATTTTTAATAAAAAGTATAGAAAATATAAAATTTCCAACTTCTCGTATTTTAAATCTTTAGACTCAAGACAAGACAGGACCGAAACTAAGTCAATCGACACACTGACTCTGTCCATTAATGTTTCCTCGACCTAATGTAGTGACGATTTCAGGGAAGATCAAACTTCAAAAGTTTTATAAACGTCAGAAGAGTACCTTTAACAACCGTGAAATCACCGCTAAGAGATGGATCCCTCGATTACGATATAACTCTTAAGACGTATACGGTTTTAGCTACTCTTTTTCCTTTGACAATTCAAAATAATATGTAGGTGAGAAAACGTATATAATTTAATAAATTAGAATTGTCACTCGGATACCCTATAAGTACGGACATCTTTACAGTCAGTGCAAGGAGACAGGTACCTTAAGAGGTCCGTTTTTATGACCTCACCCAACGGTAAGGGAAGAGGTTCCCTAGAAAGACTGGGTCCCTAGCTTGGACCTAGAGAATGTAACGTCCGTCTAAGAAATCGTTGACTGAGTAGTCCCTTCGTCATTGACGGTTTCGATCCCTAATTTCGAACTCATTGGAGTGTCAGGGTCTCTTCCGTTACCGTGGGGTGAGGTCATGAGAACGGACCTTTTAGGGTACCTGCCTCCTCGGACCATCCGACGTCATGTCCCCCAGTGCTTCTCAGCCCGTGCTGACTCACTGAAGTGAAAGTGAAAAGTGAAAGTACGTAACCTCTTCCTTTACAGGGACCTCTTAGGGTCCCTGTCTCCTCGGATCACCCGACGGTAGATACCCCAGCGTGTCTCAGCCTGTGCTGACTTCACTGAATCGTCGTCGTCGTCGTCGGAGTTTCAGGTGTCTGACTTCAGAAGTTGTGACAAAGAAAACACATAATTGTAAGAGAATCTTTACATTTTTGTATCTTTTATATCAAAAGGTCCAAAATGAAATTTTCTTGTAGTTGTTACCGTAAAGAGAATCTGAGTTTCAAGGGACTTCCGGTGTCACTACGGTAAGTAACGTAGCTATCCCAGTTACTTCCATACAGTATGTAACTTATAAAAGTTATTTATGATCTGTTTACCTATTTAGTTAACGGAATATCCACTATTTACTGACTTTTAAAATAGATTTATACTTACTCAAGACGTCTGTATAAACAGGGACTTTTTTTTTTTTTTGTTTAAGAACTTTACAATAAAAAAAAGTCTTAAAAATCGAATACGGTCCTTTGTTATAATATTGTAAAGTTCCCTTTTTAGACTCTTGTAATGTTATAAATTTTCCACATTGGTATTACATAATCTTATACTTACAGGTTTAGGTTGTATGGTTTTCAATGTTGACAGTAATTTTCTTTCATTTTATACACGTTAGAACTATCCAAGTTTACTAAGTATTGATATTGAACGCTCATAGGTTCTTCATAACGAAAAAGTCCTTTAGGAGTTTTATTGACTTGTAAATTAGGTTTAAATAAATAGATGGACTTGACTCTTAAATTGTTTATGTTTAGTTATGAAACGGTATTCGTAATATTTGAGGTCAGAAAAGATGTGCTTATAGAAAGTAGAAAATATAACTTATACCGTAGCGAAACTCAGTCAAATCTTCTCTCTAATAGTTAAAGTCGAAGTACCAAAATTAACATAGTGATAAACATGTCTTCCCTCCATATCGTAGTACACTTGTTTTAAAATTAGGTGAAATATTTTTTATAAAGGTTTAATAGTCAGAAACTCGACAAAAGTGTAACACAATGTTTGGTTTGACGGAAAATACTTTCTTAAAAAAACGGTGAATCGTTCAAACCGTGGTACCGTCTCAAGAGGTGTAAGATTTAGGTAAAATGTTTTATGTGTCGAGTAAAAGATGACAGAAATAAACGGACTGAGTCTCAAGACTAATAGGAGTTCCGTAACTAGGACACATTCACTTTTGACATAATATCAAAAAGGGGTCTAAAGATTACCTATGATACGTTTATTTTCCTGTGGACCCTTTTCTGGTATAACTTGTGTAAATGGTAGGGAAGGTGTTTGTGTATAGGGAGTCGTTCCTCTATACACATTTCTGTATTCGTGTGTTTCTATTTATTTTACCCTATATTCGACTATCGGTGTGTTAAAACGGTGGACGGTTTATCTTGTTCGTTATACTTAGTCGTCTGTGTCTCTTCAACTTAAGTTCGTTCGTGACTTTTCTTGGTTCTTCGTTACGTTAAACGTTTCGTGTGTCTCAGGACTAGATTGGTTTCACTGCTATATTGTCTCAACCTTCCTGTCCGGTACCCTTTGCACACACACTAGTTCGACTTAGTAGAAGGTGTCATTATACAGTTGTGAATTACAAACGTCAACTTTTTCGTTTCTCATTTCTATTTTTCGTACAATAAATCTCTATACCTCTCTTATCATTTCAGTTTTTTTAAAAAAAATTATCAACTTTTCTAACCAATGGAGACTCCTTACCCACCCCGAAGGGACCACCGAGTCACCATTTCTTAGACGGACGTTGTGTCCTCCACGTCCTCGGTACCCAAACTAGGGGTCCTGCCCTTCTAGGGGACCTCCTCCTTTACCGTTGAGTGAGGTCACAAGAACGGACTCTTTAGGGTGTCTGTCTCCTCGGACCTCCTGACGTCAGGTACCCCGGAGTCTCAGTCCGTGTGCCTTTGGTGAATGGTACCCCTTTCCATTTAAACCTCACTCTTTCCCCACTACGACAAAAAGTGGACTCCTGAATGTCTTACACACATCTGTTGTACTTAAACATTGAAACTAATTTTTTTTTTTTCATTTGGGTCGTTTTATTTACTAGTAAGAGTACGAGATTACTGTTTGTTACTTTAGTAGGATTCCGGGTGTATGTGTATCTCAAGAGATTTCTCGGAAAAAAGGGGTACAGTGCAATAGTTTTATACCGTAATCTGACTTTCGAGAGTACTCAATCCTGTCGTGTACCGGAACCTGATCATTGAATTGGTGAGTCCTTAGGCAAAAAGGTGGATAAAATTAAAAACCTTGTATGTAAAACAATGTTTTATTATAACATAGGTTTGAAAATTAACGTAACTTCTTACCCAAAGTAATGAATGTAATTAATGGATACGGAAAGAGCCCCCGAAGAGCCACCAAGTCTCCATTTCTAAAGCGGACGGTCAAGTCCTCTCCATTCTCTGTTCCCAAACTAGGAACCCATTGCTTCTAGGGGACCTTTTCCTTTATTGTTGGGTGAGGTCATGAGGACTGGTCCTTTAGGGTACCTGTCTTCTCTGACCGTTCGATGTCAGGTACCCCAGCGTTTCTCATCCTGTCTGTCGCTGATTAGGTTGGTTGGTTAGGGAAAAAGAAGGAGACACGGAGAGAACAGGCAAACGAGAGCGAAAGAAAAACGTCACAATACGAACTAATAGCCAGGATGGTTTACTCGGTCCGTCCTACCCTCATGTGGTCATAACTGTGACATAGTCTTCTACTATGTTATGTACCACTTAGGTTTATTTTTAATGATTCTTCGTAAGACAACCTTCCTTCCGTCACATCATTCTTAAACTTGGGTTGACGACGACGACGATTCAGCGAAGTCAGGACAGATTGAGACACGTTGGGGTATCTGCCGTCGGGTGGTCCGAGGGGGTAGGGACCCTAAGAGGTCCGTTCTTGTGACCTCACCCAACGGTGAAGGAAGAGGTTACGTACTTTCACTTTTCACTTTCACTTCAGCGAGTCAGCACAGACTGAGCATCCCTGGGGTACCTGACGTCTGGTCCGAGGAGGCAGGTACCCTAAAAGGTCCGTTCTCATGACCTCACCCAACGGTAACGGAAGAGGCAACTTGGGTTGACTTACCCAAGTTTAGAGTCGAGGTAGAGACTCATCGAGACACTAGAATTTGTTCAATAAATTGAAGAGAGACACGAGGATGAACATTTAGAGATTTATTCCAATTATTATCCTGGAGGATTTTAACAACGTTTTTATTTTACTAAACTACAAAATTTTATGAATCTTGTTACAGACTTCATGTCGATTGTGTGTGACTACAATTAAAGTAATAATGACTGAAGTTGTTTATTCGTAAACCAACGATATACCGACCCTTACTTCCTTTCTCGATCAAAGTACTCTTTCTTGATATTTAAGGTAATTATATAATTTTATCGTAAAAGAGACATGATTACCTCGAGAAATAAGGGAAATGATTATCTACATATAACGACCACGTTCTTTCGTATCTGAAAAATAAGGATGTCATAATTCTAGAACCAAGGAATACTGACGTCTATAAATCGAAAACCAATTAACTATTATGATTTCAGTCATCTCAAGTATGTAAAGGGGATCTATGAATCATTTGTACTCAAATGTCACTATTGTACTAGGTCCTCTGGAATTGTATTCCTCTAATGAAAAAGAAGAACGACGAACAATTAAAAGTCCTAAATTAACGTGTCGAATTTTCATTACACATAGAACGTTTCTTTTATAAATGTTTCCCGTCCATTCTCTTGTGTGTCTTCTTAACTAGCACATGTTTTAGTCGTAAGGTGTACGATAGTGAGTGTCATACTTACCTTCACCAGTCATGTGTCTCTCCGTGACTATTTAAAGATAAACTTTTAACATTATCGGAGGAGTCTTCAGTAAGATCAAGGGTAGTGAGAATGGAGGTGGACGGGTGTTTTGGGATAGTCTATGACAATGTTAGTATCGTCATGGGACGAGTTTGTAGAAGTCGTCGAGGGGTGGACGACATTCTTTACTTAAAGTAGACGAACTAGGTTCCGTGTCGTGTTACACTGGGTGTGAAAGATTATCCGTGTCTTGTGTCGAACCGAACCGAAACGTTCTATGACTTTGTCTCGTCCTGGGACACCAGAAACGGGAGGGGTGGGGATGTAGAAGACTGACGGAAAACCTTTTGGAATCAGTTTCTTTTAGTCTCTTCATTCTTTGCACATTTGTTTCCTTTTGTCAGTTTCCTCTGATTTAAGATTATTACATCAGTAATTCGTATCAGTTCCTGGAATTCAAGAAAGAGTTCCCACCATCTATTATAAGACTCGGTATAGGTCACTCAACAGAAATATCTATGACTTTGGAGTCCACCTTCTTCAATTGATGTACTACTGGTCTGGTATGGGTGGTGTATTCGACAGTTTTAAGGGTCTTCTTCGAAGTTTCTTGTTTACCTGGGACCTTGACTTCCAATTGATATGGATTTTGGTAGTTCTACTGTGACCAGTCTGGTGACTACTGGTTAGACTTCTACTGACACGATAAAGACGTGTATTAGGGGAGAGAGTGAAGATAGACATTTTCGAGAACGGGGTGACCAACGGTCCCACCCCCTTCCCCGGAAACCTGTCTATAAGTGGGTGAGGACGGGGGTTTGAAAGGAAAGGTGGTTGGACCGGACAAATAACCGAAATTTCTTCGTTCGTCGGTCTGGGGGAGGAGAAAACCATTATAGTGGTTTCGTCTTATAAAAACTGAGAAGAATTAACGTGGGAAATATCAGTAGAGTTTCGGATGTCATTCCGAAATTAGGTGGTATAAACGGGTGTGCTCAGATGTACTATCGGGTGGAGACTGAAAATGGTTCAATATGATTAAGAAATGAATAATTTAGTTTCTCGTAAACTAAATTATTCATTAGTTTTTATTTATTTATTTATTTAGTTTCTCGTATAGAAGTGTTTCGGAGTCTAAAAAGAAGTGTTGTGAAAATGTTAGAAAAACATCGATAACTACATAAAATTAGGAAGAATACAACAGTACATAATAGATATCGATGGTTTTCTACCATCAAAGTACCTCCTGTCTGATAATGTCAACAGAAAAATTTTTCATTAAGTATCTTGAACCATTTTACGAAACTTGTATTTGGTACAAATTATGAATGACTTAATTTGACTCAATGTCACTGGTGTGAATGGGTTTAAACGGAAGAATTTTGTCTCTAATTAAAAAGTTCGTCATTTGGACAGATGGTAATATATTTACTAAAAGATTATGGTTTGTACATTTTTGGATTGTTACTAATACAATTAGAATCTTCGTCACGTGGTGAGTAATTGGGACTTTTTAGTCATAACTTTTGGAATAAAATACAAAGTCAATGATTTGATTTTGTTCACTGACCCAATAGTGTAATCTTGATGTACTTAGTCTCCAGAATGGATGAAAACCAAAAGAAAACGACAACATTGTTTAGTGGTGTTTGTGTCACTGAATTTTTGTTGTGTTTAAAATGGAATGGTAAGTCTTCAGTCTTCAGACTTTAGCCAAAGTGACCCGATTTTAACTCCACAATTGTCCCGACGTGAGGAAAACCCTCTCGCTTCTTTCTTAGGTATTGGAACCGAAAAGATTGAAGACTTCCGACGAAAGTAAGGAGTGGAACACCAGGATCAGGGGTCAAAGTTTCGGTCGTCGTTTCAATCCTCAGACTCAGGAATGGTAAGACGGGAAAGATATCAAGAGTGAATAGACGTAGGAGTATATATTCATCCGAAGTGAGGCTCCAGAACACTAATAGAGTCTGGTTAGGACTACTAGGTGCAATTAATGGGACGCCGTTTTAGTCGACTAAGTGTTAGTAAAATTAATGTAGACGTCGGAATCAAGAAGACACGGGAAAAACAATAACAAGTCACTGACTCAGCACAGACTGAGAGCGTTGGAGTTCCCGAAGTGGTCCGGTCCTGAGGGACAGGGAGTGATAAAGGACCTCAAACGGGTTTAAGTACAGGTAACTGAACCGTTACAGTAGGTTGGTAGAGTAGGAGACAGAGGGGGGAAGAGGAGGACGAGAGTTAGAAAGGGTCGTTTTCGTAGAAAAGGTTACTCAGTCGAGAAGTGTAATCCATCGGTTTCATAACGTCGAAGTCGTAATCAGGAAGGTTACTCGTAAGTCCTGACTAAAGGAAATCCTACCTGACCGATCTAGAGGAACGTCAGGTTCCCTGAAAGTTCTGAGAAGAGGTCGTGGTGTTAAGTTTTCGTAGTTAAGAAGCCGTAAGACCCCGTATTGTATATGTGTCTATGACTCTAAACTCTACACCTGAATAATTACGAATTTCCGGTTATAAGACGAATGGTGTCGATCATAGTTCGAAATGATTACCTAAATTTCTTTTGTTCGTTGTCTCTCCGTGTCCACTTGGTCCAGTCGGTAGGTATATTGAGGGGTTCAGGAATCGTGAGAGTTATAAGTGAGAGACCGGGTAAGTCTTGTCTCCCGTGGAGATTCATTCAATATGTCCAATAAAAGTATCGTTCTTTCCTCGTAAAGGTAACAATTTGTAGAGGTTAAACATGAGTCTAGTAAATTACCGAAAGTACTGTGGGAGGACCGAAAGGACCATCGAGTCTGTCATTTCTCAGACGGATGTGATGTACTCTGGACCCAAGTTATGGACCCAGTCCTTCTAGGGGACGTCTTCCCTTACCGTTCGATGAGGTCATAAGAACGGACCTCTTAAGGTACCTGTCTCCTCAGATCGACCGATGTCGGGTACCCCAGAGTTTCTCAGTCTGTGCTGACTGGTTGATTGTACAAATATAGAAGGTCCCTTTGAACGAAGTATTTAGATAGCATATTTTACTAAGAATTTTGTTCCTATGAGACAGTTTTTGAAAGATGACGATTCATGACAAAGGGATCGGTTACTGTAATCAGATAAATGATACTGTACGACTACGATTTTCCCTATGTTAATATACTTCTGTCTTGGAGCAAAAACTCCTCGAGTCAAAATCATCTTCATTTATTCCTTGAAGTTTTAGTCTGATTCACGCTATACACGATGATTTCTTTGTCCTGAGTCACATTTTATTACCACTCGGTAAATTTTTTACAAATCAGTCTATACTAATCTTCCACCCGGATGTACCTCTACCCGAAAGGTCCACCAATATCACCATTTCTTGGACGGACGGTTACGTCCTCTGTATTCTCTACACCCAAACTAGGGACTCACCCCTTCTAAGGGGGACCTTCTCCGGTACCGTTGAGTGAGGTCGTAAGAACGGACCTTTTAACGTACCTGTTTCCTCGGATGTCCGATGTCAAGTGTCCCAACGTTTCTCAGTCTATGTTGACTTCGTAGAAACGTGTGTACGATATATCTCTATCCTTTTATGTGAGTTTTAAAATGATGGTTCATTTCTCCTTATGATGACTCAGGATTCCTTTCGTCTCTCACACCTTTATTCTCTTTTCAGTAACCCTTTACTTGTACTATAATTTACAACCGTTCTTCCACCTCGTCAACTTTAAGAGTGTACAAGGAGTACCCTTTCGTTTAGTACCTTATAAACAGTTACCTTATGATAAGTTGTTAAGTTTCTGATTTGATGACTATGTCCGTTGTTCTACCTATTTCGAGTTTTCAGTAGGACGACTCACTTTCTTCGGTTATGATTGCTAATGTTTGACATGTCAAAGTAGACGTAATTTTATATCTTTTCCTTTTCATGTTACTGTCTCTCAACTAGTCACTAACAGTTCCCGGTTACCATATCCCTTTTGTGATTGACGACTTCCTATATGCCCTTTACAAGTCTTTTAGTTTTGTAAGAGATAGTACTAGTACCACCATTAATGTCTTTAATGTATAAACAGTTTTGTTATTTGACATGAAATTTTTCCTATTTAAAATAAAATAATTTAATATGAAAATTTACGAGCAATTTCTTTTATTAATTCGTGTAATACCCTTTATGAAACATATATTTAGTTTCTTTTTATAATCGAGTTCCGATCTTTATTATAAATTCAGAACGACGTCTCGTTAGTATCAGTAACCACTACATATTTACATAGGGAGACCTAATATTAAATTAGGTGACCTATAAAACGGGTACAGACTAATTGGGTGGTTTAATAAAACATACATGAAAATTTTTAATTTTAATGACTTAATGAAGAGATCACATAGTAGTTTAGTATGTCCGTAAGGAAGTAAAAATTGTTATATTTTATTATTTTAAAATTTTTCCTTCAACTCTGGTCACAGATAAACGTCTTTCGTCATTTCCTTTATTTTTTGATCTTAAGAGTTTAAGTTACACTTGAGATAACTGGAAGCACTTAAAAAATAATATAAGAATGAAAAGAAGATGAACAGGAAGTATTTTCATATAACTTTAGTGGAAATACTTCCGAAACTAGAGAAATTCTTAATAAGTGAAAAATTGAGTGAAGTAAAAATAATTATAGGATAGTGTAGGTTTGTACGTATGTCTGTGTGTGTGTATAGTGTATGTGTGTGTTAATTTTCAGATATAAGTAGAAGTCCTCCTTTAAAGTATCCGAAATTGGTAACAAAACCTTCCAACTTATTAATGGACCTTAGAACTTTGATAAAGTTTTGTCTCAGCGATTCCAAAGTTTTTTTTTTAGAGTTGACTCATTAGATATTTTATCTTACACAAAGAGACAATTAATTGGTGGATTACTTATTGGATACTAGAGAAGAGTTCACTTATCGAACAACAAAGTCTTTAAAGTAGAGGTGGATCAGTCTTCTTATGTTCTCTGTTAGAGAAGGAAACGAATCCTTTAATCAGTGAGAGTTCTATACCACTGGGGTATAAAAGTACAAACCCCACGTTTCTATCAACTATCAACTACATACTTATAAGACTCATCTGTCTTAAATTCATCTAATAGTTCGTCAACTTTAGTCGTAATGTCATAAACACTAAAATTCCTGTGGATTTAAAATACAAGAAGTACAGAATTTTATAGAGGTTAGATTTTAAAGGTGACATAAAATTTATGTCGAGGAGGGTTGTTTATTAATAAGTGGTAATTATAGGAACTTTTTTAACTGTAGTAAACTTTGTTTTCTTTTGACCATCCGGTGATAATCGATGATTTAGATTCATTTCTAATCCAATATTCTAAGTCAAGTCAAGTCAGCGAGCCAGCACAGGCTGAGAAACGCTGGGGTACTTAACGTCGTACGGTCCGGAGGGACAGGTAGTGGTTGAGGGTCTCAAGTGGGTTTGAATGCAGGTAACTCAGCCACTACGGTAGGTCGGTAGAGTAGGAGACAGTAGGGGAAGAGGAGGACGGGGGTTAGGAAGGGTCGTAGTCTCAGAAAAGGTTACTCAGTTGAGAAGCGTACTCCACCGGTTTCATGACCTCAAAGTCGAAGTCGTAGTCAGGAAGGTTTCTTTAGGGTCCTGACTAGAGGAAATCTTACCTGACCAACTAATCGGGGGTGTTTTGATATGTCGTGTGTTTGTTCAATATCCTACTTTCCCCGTCTCTCATTATTTGAGTACCGTGTTTGAAAACGTAAAACTGAACAGAGTTAATCGGATAAACTACATAAACAGTTATTATTGAAAATTATTGTGAATAAGGATAAGAGATTACGGAAGGGAAAAGATCCAATTTTTTAAAGGTGGTAAACGTTAATCACTGGTTGAGAAGAAAGTATTTTCTTTCTTCTCAAGAGAGAATTGTATAGGTAATAAAGAGTGAAAGGAAGAGTCAGACACTGGTAAAGTAAAGACAGAGAAGAGGATTAACGAAGATTAGGAAAACGACGACTCTTGATATCTGTAAGGAGTTAAAAAAAGTGTCGAAATAAAAAGGAAAGTTAGAAGGTCGAACGTGTCGGACTGGTAAAGTTGTAATATTGATAGTATTACACTTCCTGAGGTTTTAAATATCAAGGGGTTTAATTGGTGAAAAAGTTTAACATAATACTATACAGGTTAGGGAACATCCTGAAATTATAGATAGAGGTTCATGGTGTCCACAAAGTTTGAGAAGTACATGTTTCCATTTAACCGTTAAAGAGGAAGAGTCTGGTCAAGGATCAGGATTTAAAGATAAAAGAAGTTTTTATGGTTTAAGAAAGACGATAGGTTTGAGTCTTAGTATAGGAGAATAAAGAAAGTAAGGAGTGTTAGTCAGTGTTTCAGCGTGTCTCTAAAAGAACTGTAACGTCGGAACAACCGAGAGAAAAAAGGATAAAGATCCTGGTGGAAAGAGAATGTCCAAGAATCGACTCGACAATTTACTTGAAGACTAAAAAAAATTAAATAAAAAAATAACTTCCTATTGACGAAATGTCTTGAAGCAACAAAAGACAATTTGAAGTTGTACTTAGTCGGTAGTCAGGTCAAGTCAAAGAGTCGACACAGGCTGAGAAACGCTGGGGTACTTAGCGTCGTGTGGTCCGGAGGGACAGGTAGTGGTTGAAGGCCTCAAGTGAGTCTGAGTACAGGTAGTTAAGTCACTATGGTAAGTCGGTAAAGTAGGAGACAGCAGGGGATGAGGAGGACGGGGGTTAGGGAGGGTCGTAGTCTCAAAGAAGGTTACTCAGTTGAGAAGAGTACTCCACCGGTCTCATGACCTCGAAGTCGAAATCGTAGTAAGGAAGGTTTCTTTAGGGTCCCGACTAGAGGAAGTCTTATCTGACGAACCTAGAGGAACGTCAGGTTCGGTATCAATATGTATATAGGGGAGGGAAAACTTGAAGGGAGGGTAAAGGGAGGGGTAGACTAAATAAAAAAATTGTAAATCAAAGAAAGGAGACATTACTTTTGTCATGTACCAGTAACCTGATTTGGAGATGAACACTAAATGAATGAAAAACTTTTTTACATTTACTGAAGGGAACAACTACTTATATCACGTGTGAGAGAATGACCTATAAACCACTACAAACTTACCCAAGAGTTAAGGGTAAGAAAAAAAAAATTAACCTCACATCGACGAAATGTTATAACACAATCGAAGACGAGATGTTGTTTCCTTTAGTCGATATATATATATACGTATATAGGGGAGCAAGAACTCGGAGGGAGGGTGGAGGGAAGAGGGGACGGGGATAGAGTGGGTAGATCCAGTAGTGTCTCGTGCCGCCTCAACTCGAAGGACTCAAAGGTGTCGCCGAAGGGTGATCGATAGATAAAATGTGTACCGTCACATATATACAGTTAACGTTATAGAGGGTTAAGAGGGGGAGAAAGGGGTGGGGTACAGATGTACAGACAAGAGATACAAAAATCGGAAGAGGGTGAGATGATCAGATGGAAGTAATTTTAAGTGGACCTAATGAGTGTTTAGAAACGTGTATACAAAGTAAAAAATTAGGGGTACGGAAACGTACCTACCTAAAAGGTAGGTCGTATTAAAGAGGGTAAAGGAAATCAACTTTAGGATGGGTATAGAGTAAAATTTACCCCGAAAGAAGTATTTCGACAGAAATAAGAGACTGCTTTTTCCTAGAAAGAGTTGTGTTTTAAAAGTATCTGTAAATGTGGTCACGGAAGACGGATCTCATATTCGTACGGAATAGAAGGGATGATCGAATGTTGTGAGACTTCCCTCCATGGGTTAGAATAAAAACATAGTGGGATGTTTGTACCAATGTTATATGTACTAGTTATTTACCTGACAAATTTATTTTGTGTTTCCCATTCTCTCCGGTCTTTCCAGACACTTTTATACACTAGTTATGTTTCTGTTCTCGATGACTATATTGTCGTTATTTAGTATACTAGGGAGATTATATAATGGTCGTACCGAGATCCGTGACCATTTGTGTAAAATGGTATTAAACTTCATGAAACTCATACCATCAGATCTACAACAGAATAAAAAGAACACCCAAACTAAAAAAAAAAAAAAACTCCTTTAAGGTCGGTACGACAAACCAATTATTTTAATGTCCACCGTAATCCAAACGGGAAGGAAAGTTTAAAAAGGTGGCTATTAAAGGTAATTTACTTAAAACACCTGTTAAGGAGTCGTATATTACATGTAAACCTCAAGATTTACTCGGTCATTCTATAAAACAAGTATCTTTACTACTCTCTTCCCCCCCCCTCCTTTGTCAAGTTATCGGTCTAACTCAGATATCTTGTCTTCAAGACATCACGGAGTCCTCTTCGTTATCTCGTTCAATCAATTTGAATCTAGGAGACTGCAACCTGACAGACTGAAACTTAGATACTAAGTCAAAATGGATCAAAATGCCGTTGGGTGAGGTTATGAGAACGGACCTTTTAGGGTACCTGCCTCCTCGGACTAACCGACGTCAGGTACCCCAGTGATTCTCAGCCTGTACTGACTCGCTGAAGTGAAAGCGAAAAGTGAAAGTACGTAACCTCTTCCTTTACCGTTGGGTGAGGTCATAAGAACGGACCTCTTAGGGTCCCTACCCCCTCGGACCACCCGACGGTAGATACCCCAGCGTGTCTCAGCCTGTGCTGACTTCGCTGAATCGTCGTCGTCGTCGCACTGGTACTAGTTCAAGGAATCAGAACGTTTCGGAGTTAAGACATTTTGTCGTCATTATTGTATTGAGTACCTCAACTACCTTTTTAATTTACTCAATTGTGTATAATTTCCAGAGCATATGTTGGACCTTACATCATACAGAATTTTTAACAATGGACAGTAAAAAAAGATAGGAGAAAAAACAAGTCTAAATTGACACAAATGTAAAATGTTAACGGTTTTATTAGTTCTAATATTTTTAAGACTTTCTACACTTTTTATTCTCCTCTTTCCAGAGTCTTTAGAATTGGTTGGAACTTTTTGAGTATAATTTTACAACCGTATATAATGGTAAAATTATAAAACAACCGTGGAAAATATTGTAAGTATATAGAGACTATTGTTTGAATTGAGTGGAAAGTTAAGTTAACAAGTCTCTTTTACATTTGAGTGGGTAAAATGTGTCACTTAGATCAGAAGGAGTACGTAGGGGTTGTTGATCGAACGTCTTATTTTATTCATTACCACAGGTTAGACTACATGTCGAAGCAGAGTAGGGTATCAAGTCTACCCAACTAGAAACGTACCCGTTGAAACTCGTGGAGAGTCATATACACAAGACACGAATCTCTTTTTATTACGATTAAGTTAGTGATCCTAAAGAGTCAGTATCCAAGAGGTTTTTGTCGAATATAAGTTCTACCATAAACCCATACTCCTAACCCTCCCTTTTCCCATACTGAAAACTTTGGAGTACCATATTTTTTCTTAGTTCTAATAGATCTAAGATGGAGAAGATCAGAGAATAGTAAAGTTTTTGGGGAACAAGTTAGTCTAAGGTGAACGGGACGACCGTAAACATTTATTGTAGACACCGACCATCCTAATACTCGGTAAGGATTTTGAACCGCTAAGAGTTCCTAGTAATCATAAGTATGTATGATGATAGACGTAAAAAGGTAAAAAGAGAAAGATGTCAGACGTATAAATAAAAAACTATACCTATAACCGAAAGTAAAAGATTGTCTACGACTAAACATATGTCGTTTCGATTACCATAAAAGTATTATTAATTTTAGATTAACGTGAAGTAGTAACAAATGTTTGTAAAATAAAAGTCAACAAAATGAACCTAAAGGGGTTCTAACTGTCATGTCGAAAATGACTCCACTGACGGCTCGATCGTCCTAATAGTTCCCTCGCCGAGAGAAGGACGGAGGGCATAAGTCACGCCTCGTGTCTCTGGATTGTCCGACCTGGAGTCCGAGACCCTCTCCAGGGGTCTGAAATTCGACATTCAGAATTTGGGCTCACGAATTCTTTTATTAGTAAGGAGATTTTCCGCCCTACTTTAACCTCAAGTTTGAAAAGTTGACATCAACCGTCTCTTCGTGTCTTGGACACCTGTAGCGGAGTCTAGGAGTCTCGCGAGATCTCTTCGTTCGGAAGTTCTTTAATCAGATTCAAAATGGAGAACGTTCTGAAAGGACCACCGACCCTACCATTTCGCAGGCGGATGTTACGCCCTCTGGGCCCAAGTTAGGGACTTAGCCCTTCTAGAGGACCTCTTCCGTTGCCGTTGGGTGAGGTCATGAGAACGGACCTTTTAGGGTACCTACCTCCTTGGACCATCCGATGTCAGGTGCCTCAGTGTTTCTCAATCTGTGTTGACTCGCTGAAGTGAAAGAAAGAAAGGAAGAACGTATTGAAGAGATTTATTAACGAAAGAGGGATAAGAAAATTTGCAAACGGTTAATTAAAAACAGAACGAATTACTGTAACCGTTCATAGATGTTTTTTTTTACATTTTTTTATTACCACTAACTCATTATTAAAAAGTCAAGAAAGATTATTTCAAAATAGTGACTTGTGAATTCTTGGTATATGTACTGATATTAACGATCGAGATATGTACACACATATATATATATAAATAAATAAATAAATAAATAAATATTTAACAGAATGCATAAAAGGGTTTTGAACTAAGATAAACTAACGAAAGAGAACCACAACAAATTGAATGAGGTAATAGTGAAGATAAAAGATATTGACTTTCAATCCAAATCTTCGAATTGTTTCTCAAAGTTTCAAAACAAACTTCAAGAACGTCCAAAAAAAAAAAAAAGAAGTTTTTTCAGACTTCAAAACCTCACAAACGAATAATTATTACATATATATTTCAAAATAGTCCTTGTTTCTTCCTTAAAATCGGTTTAGGAAAGGACACATATTTTTATTAATATACCAAAAATAAGAAATTCACACCAATTAATATGATTTTATAAAGGAGTATAATTTGGTATAAACGTGTGGAATCCTATTTGGGATGACCTCAATATAACTCAACATAAATTATAAATCGAGATAACATATAAAAATTCATAATCAGAAATCTTAACACAGTATAAACAACTTAAAACGGTAGAATCTGTGTACTGAAGTGTTGTTCTTTGTCTTTCGTCTTGAAAAACGGAAAAAACGGATAAAACCACCTTAGTAAGTCAACTGTATTTTTGATCTACAAGACTATAATCTAACTGTTTCAATTTTGTATGTCAATAGATTTGACACACTGCAAAGATTGAGTCTGTTTAAGAAACTCAAAAAGGAAGACCAATAAAATAAAAACACAAAGTACAAAAGAAAGGTAAGAATCCAGGTAAAATGTATAAGGTTAAAACGTATGTTATATTGAATTGATAGAATCTATAGTTAAGTGGCTGTCTCAACCTACTTTATTTCATAATAGAATTTTAATAGTCCTTGTAAATACGTTGTAAAAGAGAAAAAGAGAACGTACCCACTCACCAAACTTAAGAAAAAAAGGGATTTTTATTCGACAACCGTTAAGATAGTAAAGATAAAGGACAATTAAATACGAAAAGAGAAGTAATTAAAAAAAGGGTATACACAAGGAATCCAAGTGACACAACAAAAAAGTGGTGAATTATCTAAAATAAGTAATAAAAACGAACGTTATTTTTGTAACTCAAATAATAACAGTGATAAATTATTTATGAGACTTTGACACCCCAAAATCAAGGAAATCGATGTTCTCAAGAAATCTTTTCTTTCCGTAATTTTACAGTTTACGAAACCATAAAAACAAAGAATTTTTTAAACTGTAAATAAAAAATGAAATAATCTAACACCAAAATCTTATACTAGATTTCATAAAAAGGAAAAACCTTAAATTTCTCATAAGGAAAAACCGATTATACACTAATGTAAAAAAACATTTTACAAGGTCCCCGGTAACTTTTTTATAAGAGAAAAATAATGTCGAAAATTATATACACAAATGAATAACTAATCTTGTATAGTTAGAAAGTGTCATAACCAATCTAAAAGTACATCGTTGTGGTATATATACACACATATATATATATACTATAAAGTTCCTGTTTTTTTAATAGAGAATTTAAGAGAGAGAGGACAACGAGAAGGTAGACAAAGAGTAAAGTAAAGGGTGTCATAAAAGAAGTCCATAAGACTACACAGTCACCTTATCTTTCCGAGTAACTCTTGAATAAATAGTGTTAAAATTTCCATGGTACCAGGGTAAATTATTGAAAAAAAGATTTTAATATAAAACGCATTGGAACTATAAGGGAAACAAATGTATACGATTAATATAGAATCTGGTAATAAAGTGTAAAAATTCAATAAAACCTTTTGAACGATTGTATTAAACCTTAATAAATACTCAAGTATACCCAAATAACATGTAAATGATAAGTGTATAATAAGGAAGGTGACCATAAAAAACAATACGAAACAAAAGTAACGAGTGTCCTCACCTTTACCAAAAATTATGATAATCTCTAATACAAATATGTAAATTTATTTTATCAATACACGGATACATAGTTACATGGTAGAAGTCTTTTTAGACACCTCTCATATAGTATGGTAGACTCTCTCTGACTCTTTGATGTCATTCGGGCGACGAAGAGAAGGAACATTTAAAGGTGGGATCTAAAATATATAAACTCCAAAGGAAAGTCGGACAATAAAAGTTTAGTATTGATAGAATTCTATGTTAAGTTCTTAACAGGAAACACATTGTTATAATTGGTGCAAATGAATGTATTAAGTAAACATAATAAAGATAAAATTTCCTTAAAACACGAGTAGAGACCACAAAACAGTCGTAAGCATAAGTACTCAACACAAAAGTACATGTAAAAAACTTTATACGATTATATAAGTTTAGGTGTTGAGGGAGGTCGGTCGAGGACAGAAGTGTCTATTGATTACCCTACTCAGAAACACGAACTCACTCCCCGTACATACGTATACCATATGTATATGAGTATATTAGTTTTTCTGTCAAATTGGACTTTACTCTGAGAAGGTGAATACGGTACCGAACATACTGTACCAAGTTCGACAAATTGGATAAACTCGAAATCAAAAAAGTAGAAATTTATCCTTTAGGAAATAAGTGAATAACAGGCTTATAACTCACTCGAGAGAGACACAGTTCAAGACGTCATCTATGGCTTCTATTTTGTCCTTCCTTATGTCCACACAACGAATACAACATTCTTTTCGTCACTGTCATGGACGGAATTTCTCACTAGAATTGATTTTGTCTATTCTTCACAAAACATTCAGAACCGATAATATTCATGTAAGAAACAAAAGAGAAAAATGTGTTGAGTTACAACATGTATAATCAGATAAAAACGAAAAAAAAAAGTAAATTTTTATACAGTACCTCTGGAAAGGTATGAGATGTAGTTATGAAAATACTAATACAAAATATCGATTTATTATAGGTGACAGACCACATGGTATTAAATATATTGATCAGGGGATGACTCTTGACAAATCCAAAGTACTTTATAAAACCATAATTTTTATCTCTGACGACGTCCGTCCCGTTGTTACCTTTATGTCTGTGTCTCTTGGCATCCCTCCTGTTATACCCTACTTAACTGTCTTGTCGTACCTTTGTATGTGTAATGGTACACATTTTATCTATCGCTCACCCTTAAACGACACACTCGAGTTGACTCACGAGACACTGTTGAATCTCCCCACCCTCCACCCACCCCCAAAGTCTCCATATGGACACCGACTCAGTACAACTACTTCCCGTCTTTGGTCGCGCTATAACATTTCGTTAAGAGGAGGTTAATTTTCTCTTTTCCTAACGACGTCAATGATTGCAAAAATCAAACATGTATTGACCTATGTAACATCCACAACCTAATAACCTACGATTTCAAACACTACACATTAAAATCATCTGTTATGAAGGTGTGTTGTCCTGACACGGTTAAATGTAAGAATATCCGTGATTTACCTACACCGAAAAGAGAAGTGGGAGTGGGTGTCGTCTCAGATAATTGAAGAACGTAACACCTGCTGGATTTTCCACTGTTCACCATAGAGTTTTGTCTAAATGAGGAATAGAAACAAAACTGAGTATCTGTTCCCAAACTCCTATAAAGGTGTATGGATTTTATGTTTGACAGAAAGGAAAAAGAAACGATAGAAAAGTATCGGAAAATGTAAAAATTATAAACAAATAACCAGAAATGAAAAGTTAAACCTCCTTACGAAATATACACTCCCTTTAATCTGATGACAGATACTCAGTGTCCATCAAAATGGGGTGGACTTAAAAATTAAATCAACACTACTTAAATCCGGAAAAAAAACTAACGACAAAAATAACCAATTCATCACCTTTTAAAATTAGTAAAGAGAATGACTCAGACCAAAAAGACAGTATCTTACTAGAAAGAACAAGAATATTGATAATAAGTGTCTAAGAATATCATTAAAGTACCAGAATAAAGATCGAAATGTAAAAACAAATAAACCTTCCATGAGACCATATTTTATTCTCTGTACCTTCTTTTGAAAAATCGGATCTACTGATGGTTCTCAGGGTTGTATAAACCAAAATTCCATATTAAAAAAAGTGGTTCAACACTATAAATAATAAATCATTTAAGGATAAACTAATCCCGGACAAAGACCTGAAAAATTACACTAAGGTAACTACACAAATAAATAAATACTTATTTATTTACACTGTGACAAACTTAGTGACTTGGATGTAGACTATTGTGGAGGAATGAGAAGGAAAGGTCTTAAAAGGATAAATCAGAACAATCCAAAAAAAAAAATATATACATAAAATTCTTAATGGACAGAGATTTTAATAACTCAGTTAATTAAAGAATAATACTGTGTAATTTACAATTTCAATTAAATCCCCATTGACTATTGAAACATTACAAATAAGGGTAATTTCGTATATGACAAAGAGAAATTGGTTCTTTTGTCACTTAAAAGGGGTATCGAGTCTACCGTTTCTTAGACGGACGTTACGTTCTCTGGGTCCAAGCTAAGGACCCAGTCCTACTAGGAGACCTCTTCCCTTACGTTAGGTGAGGTCATAAGAACGGATCTTTTAGGGTACCTGTCTCCTCGGACCATCCGATGTAGGTACCCCAACGTTTTCTCAGTCTGTGCTGATTCGCTGATTGTGATGATGTGAAGATGATTCTTTTGTCATACAGAAAGTTAAACGAGTTCGTGTCAAAACGTCGAGAGATTTCGTAGAGTTTCAAAAGAATATTATTTGAAACGTGAAAAAAACAATTAAAATAACGATCTATACCATCCTTCTTGTTACGAAGAAGGACGGGGTTTCTACAGATGTAAGATTACGAGTCTTTGACACTGATATACTCAATGTACCGTTTCGCCTTGTTTTCAACGTCTATCTTAGTACTAACGATTAGTCGACGGGAACTTTACACCTCTAATAGTACTAATGAGTCCACCCGGGTTACATTAGTGTTTCAAGGAAATAATTGCGTTCCTCCTCCGTCTCCTGTTCCACGTTTCTCTCGATCGTCACGTTTTTCTTAACCGCTTCTCCAAAACCTCCACTTTCTTTTTCCAAGACTCGGTTCTTTAGACCCAACGGAGATCTTCGACATTTCCCGTTCCTTACGTAAAAGGGTTCTCGTTGGTTTTCCTTACGTTATACTGACTGGACTAAAATCGAATAGTGAATCTTTGTAGTACCAAGATTCACTCTGTAGACTGTAGGTCTTCATACTCTGTTATTTAAACACAAGAAAATTAGTGATTAAAACACTGATCCAAATTTTGTGATTAAACAATGTCGGTGGTATTTTTCGATTATATGATCCGGAAGACAGAAAATGACAACGATTATATTTACTCTAGAATATAACGTAATATAGTACATTGAATAACAAACATAGTCACCTCCGATAATTAATATATATAATTAAAACATGGAGTGGTGGAATGAAATAAGGGTTGACTTCATCATCAAAATCGAATTTTTAAATTCCAAAGGTTTTTATGTTAGTATAGTAGACACGTATCATTATTGGAAAATAGGATTTAAACATCGAAGAAATAAAATAGATTTATACAACCACAGATGTGTTAATTATCACCATTATTAGTTTATACACGAACGACGACTATATCTCCTCTTATGAAGATTTCAAAATAGTTGTTTCTAACCAAGTTGGAAAACAGACTCTACGAATAAAATGGTACAACTACATCATAAGTAGGTAAGACTGGAATAAAGATTCGTAAGTATAGTCCTTATCTGTATATTAGAACTTTTTATGAAAAAGTCGTACCTTTAATACCATCCCACGAAGAAGAATTTAGTTAATGATACTAATTAAAATCAGTAATAACTTGACAGGAAAGTAAAGAACTTAATTATCGTGAACCGTTTCCATACTACCAGAATATGGTTGACGACTAATGAAACCTTAAAACGAGGGTATAAGTATCATTCTACCCAAATACCAAAAAAATATGTTTTGAAGGAACCAAACACACAAAAAGAAAAACGATAAGAAGAAACGAAATTTTTTTTTTTGGTGAAATAAAAATTCTCATTAGAATCCAAGTGTCGTTTTAGTTTTCCTTCACTAACTCTGAAGAGTATATGGGGGATGAGAGTGTGTACGTGTCGAAGGGGTAGTAGTCACAGTGTGTGGTCTTACCGTGAAAAAAAAAAAGAAGGTTCCTACTTAGATGTAACTGTGTAGTATTAGTGGGTTTCGGGTATCAAATGAAGTTCCAAATGGGAACAAAAACGTGAAAAATACCAAAACCTGTTTCCGTATAATGGGTATAGATAGTAGGAGAGTATCGAGTCGACAATTTCCGTCTTCTGGGGACAAACTAAGAACCCAGTCCTTCTAGGTGACCTCTTCCCTATCCAATGGGTGAGGTCATAAGGAGCCGAAAGGACCACCGAGTCGACCATTTCTTAGACGGACGTTACGTCCTCTAAACCCAAGTTAGGGAGCCAATCCTTCTAGGGAACCTCTTCTTTTACCGATGGGTAAGGTCATGAGACCGCACCTCTTAAGATACCTGAGATATCAGGTACCCCAGCGTTTGTTAGCCTGTGCTGACTCGTTGAAGACGAATCAGTGAATATAGATAGTAATATTATAGGATGTCTCATAAAACACAGGATTTTTAGAAAAAAAGAGAGATAAGTATAGATGTGTGGTGACCGTTGGTAACTGAAAGAATAACAGAGGTATCAAAAAGGGAAAGGTATTACAGTATGTCAACCTTAGTATGTTCATACATCTGAAAGTTATAACCGAATAGAGTGAATCATTATTCGTAAAAACAAAGGAGGTACAGAAAAGTACCGAACTGTCGAGTACAAAAAATCGAAGGGACCAAACCTGAAGGGACTACCTTCCGAAGTCACCATTTCTTAAGTGGACGGTTACTTCTTCTGAGTCTCAAGTTAGGGACCCAGTCCTTCTACAGGACCTCGTCCTTTACCGTTGGGTGACATTTAAAGAACGGACCCTTCATGGTACCTGTCTCCTCCTACGGTCCGATGTCAGGTATCCCAATGTTTTCTCAGTCTATACTGAATCGTTGATTTTGTTACTGTTGTAAAGTAACGGACGTACTTAGTGTTAAATACATAAGTAAGTCAATGATTAGTGCAGTTCCAACGAAGGTTTAAACCCGTTATACTTATTTTGACGATATGTAGACACACGTCCAAATACATACATATATGTAAAAATCGAAGAAACCCATTTGTGGTGCCTTTTGTTGACAACCTAGTACACCATCTTAATACATAGTAAAACATTCTTTGACAGTTTGACAGAAGTTTTCCCCAAAGTGATAAAACGTAAAGATGATGAAAAGGATAAGATAGAGGATCGGTCATAAACTTCCATATATCACCATATCTTCCATATATCACCATGGAGTAAAATTAAACGTAAAGGAACTACTGTGTATAATACAGCTCGTAGAAAAGTATACAAAGAAACTACAGATATATAGAAGAGACCACTTCACAGACAATTCCAGAAACCAGGCAAAAAATTTTAGTCCAATAATAAATAACAAAAGAATGAAACTCGAAATTTTCAAGAAACATATAAAAATTATCGTCAAGAAATAGTCAAGTAAACGTTTATAAAAGAGGGTCAGACACCAAACAGAAGAGTAGAGCTGTGACAGAAAACATCTTGTCTATAAAAATTCAAACTATTTCAGGTCGAATAGTAAATAAGTACATATTACGGAAACTACAACATAGATTTTTCAATAGTGGTAGTAGTGGTATGGGTTCCATTAGATTCAAAAGAGGACAATAGAATGTCTTAAAAATATAAAAACACAAAATGTCAATCCAGATACTAGGTAAAACTGAATTAGAAACACTTCCTATATTTATATAGATCTAATAACAAAACAGAAAAAACGTATACCTACAGGTCAACAAGGTCTGGTAAACAACTTTTCTCACATAAACGAAGTGACTCAACGGAAACGAAGAAACACTTTGCAGTCAACAATAGAAATACACCCAGGCAAAGACCCAAGAGATAAGAGAACGTAGTTAGATAAACAGATAAGAAAATAATTACGGTGGTAAAAGAACTAATGATATCGACATATTATTCAAAATTCAGTCTTGAGGTTGAAGCAAGAAGTTATAACACGACCGATATGACCCAGAAACAGAGAGATTTATTTGAAATATTAGTTATAAAAACTATCAGTACTTTATTAAACAACCGTCAAACTAAGAAATAAGAAAGTTAATTATATAAATAAAGTATTTTATTAAAAGACACAGAACAATAACAAGTTTATCGGGACCTCTATGACTAATATTCCCAAACCAACTTAAGAGGGAACTTTAACGTATTCGAATCACACCGTTGTGTAAGGTCATGAGAACGGACCTTTTAGGGTACCCGTCTCCTCGGACCATCCGACGTCAGGCACCCCAGCGATTCTCAGTCTGTGTTGACTCACTGAAGTGAAAGTGAAAAGTGAAAGGTGAAAGTACGTAACCTCTTCCTTTACCGTTGGGTGAGATCACAAGAACGGACCTCTTAGGGTCCCTGCCCCCTCGGACCACCCGACGACAGATACCTCAGCGTGTCTCGACCTGTACTGCCTTCGCTGAATCGTCGTCGTCACAATGTGACCCATTAGCACGAGACTTTAGAAAGATTTACAGAAGTCACTATTAAACAGAAATGTATACAAAAACAAAAAGATGAAGATTTCAAGTGTAGTCAACGAGTCAACACAGACTGAGAAACACTGGGGTACTTAACGTCGTGCGGTCCGAAGGGAAAGGTAGTGGTTGAGGGTCTCAAGTGAGTTTGAGTGCAGGTACCGCAGCCACTACGGTAGGTCGGTAGAGTAGGAACCAGCAGGAAAAGATGAGGACGGGGGTTAGGGAGGGTCGTAGTCTCAGAAAAGGTTACTCAGTTGAGACGCGTACTGCACCGGTTTCATAACCTCAAAGTCGAAATCGTAGTAAGGAAGGTTTCTTGTGGGTCCTGACTAAGGGAAGTCTTACCTGACTAACCTAGAGGAACGTCAGGTTCCCTGAGAGTTCTCAGAAGAGGTTGTAGTGTCAAGTTTTCGTAGTTAAGAAGCCACGAGTCGAAAGAAGTGTCAGGTTGAGAGTGTAGGTATGTACTGGTGACCTTTTTGGTGTCGGAACTGATCTGCCTGGAAATAACCGTTTCATTACAGAGACGAAAAGTTATACGATAGATCCAACCAGTATTGAAAGGATGGTTCCTCATTCGCAGAAAATTAAAGTGCCGACGTTAGAGGTAGACGTCACTAAAACCTCGGGTTTAAATCAAAACCAATTAAAAGGATGTTTTTAAAAAGTTAAGAAAAATTAGAAACTCATCTTAATTTATATATCAGATCTTGTTCGTCAAAACAAAAGAGACATAAACACCAAGAGTAAAGATAGAGTTCATAAACACACAGGAGGGTGAAAAAAAAAAGAGTCTAATCGTCAAATAGACGAAATGAAAAAAAAAAAAGTTACTTGTGTGAAGATCTAGATAAGGAACCTAGGTCAAAAGGTACATAAGATTTATAACTAAAGATGAAAATAGAAATGACTGTAGTACTTACTATAGGATTTGTAAAAAAATAACAAGAAAAGGATTAAAAAGTCAATTTAGGACTTAAAAATAATATCAAACGAATTATTCATAAATTTCTATATTTTAATA
>SJYO01048061.1:10146662-10191998 GCA_006410555.1 Capra ibex | reverse complement strand
AACCAGCAGGGAAAGATGAGGACGGGGGTTAGGGAGGGTCGTAGTCTCAGAAAAGGTTACTCAGTTGAGAAGCGTACTGCACCGGTTTCATAACCTCAAAGTCGAAATCGTAGTAAGGAAGGTTTCTTGTGGGTCCTGACTAAGGGAAGTCTTACCTGACCAACCTAGAGGAACGTCAGGTTCCCTGAGAGTTCTCAGAAGAGGTTGTAGTGTCAAGTTTTCGTAGTTAAGAAGCCACGAGTCGAAAGAAGTGTCAGGTTGAGAGTGTAGGTATGTACTGATGACCTTTTTGGTGTCGGAACTGATCTGCCTGGAAATAACCGTTTCATTACAGAGACGAAAAGTTATATGATAGATCCAACCAGTATTGAAAGGATGGTTCCTCATTCGCAGAAAATTAAAGTGCCGACGTTAGAGGTAGACGTCACTAAAACCTCGGGTTTAAATCAAAACCAATTAAAAGGATGTTTTTAAAAAGTCAAGAAAAATTAGAAACTCATCTTAATTTATATATCAGATCTTGTTCGTCAAAACAAAAGAGACATAAACACCAAGAGTGAAGATAGAATTCATAAACACACATGAGAGTAAAAAAAAAGAGTCTAATCGTCAAATAGACGAAATGAAAAAAAAAAAAAGTTACTTGTGTGAAGATCTAGATAAGGAACCTAGGTCAAAAGGTACATAAGATTTATAACTAAAGATGAAAATAGAAATGACTGTAGTACTTACTATAGGATTTGTAAAAAAATAACAAGAAAAGGATTAAAAAGTCAATTTAGGACTTAAAAATAATGTCAAACGAATTATTCATAAATTTCTATATTTTAATAGAAATTCTAGAGGAAAACGATATAACGATTCAAAGATTAATCATGACAATGGTAAAAATATTATAAGGTCCACAAAACGTTAACTCTTAATCCAAAAGAGAATTTGGTTCTTAGTTACTTTCTTAAAAAATAACAAAATATCTACATAAACGAATTAAATATTTTTCATCACATGTGAAAAATTTATGTGAAGGACACATAAATTAGTTAAAACTCTACATAAGGTTAGTGAAATATTAAACGTTACAAAGTTACAAAAGAATTTAACTGGGAAAAATTAAACAATCCTAAAAGGAACTTTAAATACGTACCCGATAAAAATACTGATAAAGTTCTTATCCATTTCCCTATATTCTAAAATAATTATGTATGTTTTAAACTATGTAAAGTTCATATAGATAAAATAATTAATATGGTAAACTCAGAAACTTTAGAAGTGTACTAAAAACAAATGTACAGTGTCATTTTAGATATTTAAATATAAAATGACGATTACTATATACAAGTAAAGAGAGAGAGGACATTAAAGATTAAATACATATTGTAATCCAAACAAATAAGTATCTGTAAATATTACAATCTAGAAGAAGTGACAATTGACGGGTGGAATCGTTAAGAAATTAAGTTTGAACTTACTTTCATTCTAGTATTAAGTTTGAACTTACTTTCATTCTAGTATTGAAAAAAAAGTAAACGAGTTGTATAGATAGGTATATATAAATTAAAAGTTTGAAAGATTTAATGGACCCTTCAGTTAAGAGAATATTTGTTGTACCATGTACGAAAACGAAACATTAGATTAGACTTTCAGAAGAAACTATACGGATCCATAAATATAAACATCTATTCTAATATTAACAAATTAAATCGAATACGATATAAAAGACTAAAACAATGAAAGTTTGTAAATTGACAGAAGAAAATTGTAAAAATTATATAGGAAACAAATACGAATATTGAACTATATATTAGAATAGACTATGACTATTATGAGGTAAAACAAACTGTCATACATAATGAAGAGAAGGGAAAATTAAGATTAAAACATGTAACGGTTACGTGAATTGAAAGTATAAGATGTCAGAGGGATAGGAGTATGGAAAATTACAATGATTATGTAAGTTTAATATCATTCCTAAGGATCACCAGGGTACCATTGCAGTAGTAAAAGGTAAAATTAGTACTCTAGGAAAAGTAAAATCGACCCGAGTATCAGTGGTTTGTCATCCGATTTAAAGAGTCGGAGGTTAGATGAATTCACACAGAAAAAATAATTCAAGTTCAGTCAACTCATACTTGATTTCGTTACACAAGAGGAAGGTCCTATAAAGGAATTTCTTCTTCGACGAACGAGAACTGTAGGTATAAGGGGATCTTCGTACCTGACCCCTATTCAGTCACATTCGGTACGTCTACTTTAGACATCAATCGGACCCTCTACCACTTCTTTATACTACACGTCTGAATCTGGGGGATCTCATGTCGAAGACGTAGTCGAGACCTGATGAATAGGGACCTAGTAAAGTACTTTTCTCTTGTTGTTGTTGTTTTTAAATAGGTCGAACTCCGTCACTTACACCCCAGTAAGAGAATGTGACGGAATCGGAGATGACACGACGATGACGAATGAACTGAGTCAGCATAGACTGAGACACTCTGGGAATACCTGACGTCGGACGGTCCGAGAAGACAGGTGCCCTAAGAGACCAGTTCTGATGATCTCACCCAACGGTATGGGAAGAGTCCCCTAGAAGGGTTGGGTCCCTAACTTGGGCCCAGAGGACGTAACGTCCGTCTAAGAAATGACGATTTGATGGTCCCTTCGGCATCAGAGATGACATTATGATTTTATTTAGGTCACTAGTAATAACTAAAAAGAAAAAAACTTTGAAAAGGTCAGTGTAGAACTATTTGATTTCAAAAGAAAGTCACGTAAGGAGTTTTGCTTACGTACCCTTTTATCAGGGGTACAAACACGTTGAATTTTTGAAGAACAGTTCGGAGATTTAGATTAAAGGTCAAATATTTTTAATCCCCACTATTTCCTCGTCCAATTTATGGTGTTTCTTTTTTGTTAGTATATTTACGTCTCAACCTTTTTATACAGCGAACAGGAGTTAAGAAGTTTTTCACTTACATTACCTTTTTTTGATTCAGTTCCCATAAAAGAGTGATTCTCTTTGACTTTTGTTTGTTTTAGTGATCATTGTGTCGTAGTCGGATTCAACCTAGGGTCAAGAAATCTTTTCGTTTGACAATTTATATATTTAATATTACCGAATATTTTAAAATTGTACCTGATATATGTGTTACCTTATAATGAATCGATATTTTTGCTTGTGTAGACTCGGTCAATATTACTCCACCTACTTTGACCTCGGATAATATGTCCTACTTCATTCAGTCTTTCTCTTTGTGCCAAATAATTGTGTAAATACACCTTAAATCTTTCTACCATTACTACTAGGTTATACGTTCCGTCGTTTTCTCTGTGTCTACATTTCTTGTCTTAAAACCTGAGACACCCTCTTCCACTCCCACCCTACTAAACTCTGTGATCGGGACTTTGTGCAAATAATGGTATACATTTTACCTACTGGTCACGTTCAATCTACGTTCTTCGGTCTCCCTACCCCACCCCTCCCTCCACCCTCTCCCAAGTCCTACCCCCCTGTGTACACGGGGGTACCGACTAAGTACAACTACATACCGTTTTTGGTGGTGTTGTAACATTTCATTAATAGAAAGTTAATTTTATTTTAATGAAAAAAAATTTAAATTGTACCCGACCTGTAATTTACTTTAATGCCTTAGTAAAAGATGAAGAATCCACACTATTGTTGTATGACAATGTGTTCTTTAATGGGAACAGGAACCTTTTACTTACAAATTTATTAATCCCTACTTCACTGAACTACAGAATTTCAATGAAAGTTTATTTCTTCTTCCCCTCTGTCATTTCCACATCTTTATTACATGGTTTTATGTTCAAAAACTTAATTCTCCGCCTATATATGTTCACAAACAGTTTGATGAGATCATTAAAAAAAAAAAATTAAAGATTTTATTTGAATCCCCTCATTCATTTTTCATAAATTTTGTGAGTTTTGGCACAACTAACGGGATTATGAACGTACTGCCACCCAATCTGTATTTTAGGAACCCACGTAAGAGAAAAGACATCGTAAAACATTTGTAACAAGATAACTGATGAACGTATTTTCTGACGACTCCTTTTCATATACAAATTGATTGACTGTATTATTCAACGAAATATCAGAGTAGACCGAAAGATCTACTTAATAAACACATGTAATTTTCTGTTTATTGACAGGATTTTATACAGATAACAATTGGTAGTAAAAGAAGATCCTTGTTGTGTTATCATGGAAAGTTAAAGTTCAAGTAAATAAAAATAGAGTTTATCAATAATTGTATAGGAATATATAAGTAAGACAAAGTGACAAAGGTAAAGAAACATCTCCTGAGGTTGATATGTATGTTGAAGGTTTAATCAGTGTAAAATTTACAGTAAAAAAGGAATTAACATATTAAGAGTATGATTATATGAAAAGATGAATTAAAGTAAATGTAAAAGGTGACATCGGAAACAAAAGTCTTCAGATAAGAAATTACCTAAAAGAATTCAAGTGGAATTATACGAATTATCAAAACACAAAAAAAGATATGAAGGGACTAGAGTCAATGAACTATTAAAAATAATAGCGTTGTGTAGAAAGGTCTCGAAAACGTAAAAACGAAACATGAAAACTAACCTCTCAATTAAATGACTACAGAAAAATTATAATATCACTACTTAAAGGAAGGAGAAAAGGTCAAGACAGAAACTTGTCTATGACACGACAACGAAAAAATGTAATTAAGATAGTAACTTTTTTCACTCAAAAAGTACGTAGTTGGTAATCGGTCCTCATATATAGTCTGTCCTTTGTTATCATACGTCCCATTCGTACTTAAGAACACTAGTTCCTAAGACCCACACTGAAAGGGGGACGTTACTTCTGTCCGCAGTGACCTGGAGAAGAGTTAAGTTAGAGAAAAGACGAAGTTGTCTTTGTTATAGTGAACGTGTATACCTAACAGGTATCCTAACGAGTAAATCAGGGTTAAGGAGACGAAGGACCCTGATGTGACTCAGTTTATTTTGGTTGTGGTCTACGTAGGGAGATAGGACTTTTATTCCGTGAACCCGAATAGTGGAGAATACTGGAAGTAGAAACTAAGACATGAAAAACGACCGAGAAAAAGACTAGGTTTCGAGAAAAGACTAGATAGTAGTAAATAACGGTAGAAAGATGAGTAGGGTGACGTACTAAAGACAAGATTCGGTGAGAAGGTCTATAAAAAAATTTGATAAAATAACTGCATGTTAGTCGTCTTGTTTTTCAACATGTATAAATTTTATATGTTGAATTACTCGGACATCTATTCCTATGTAGACACTTTGATAGTGATGTTAGATGTGATGTTTGTATAAGTAGCAGAGGTTTTCAACGGAGGATACGAGAAATAAATGACGATAAGAAATATGGAGCACTGGAACCTGCAATCAACAGAAGGTTAAAGTGGTTTGTACCACAAAGATAGAAAGGAAGTAACAAGAGGAACCACGAGAACGTATTTAAGATCCTCTATTCCCCTTTTACGACTAAAAATATGAAGTCACAAGTTTGTTTTGTTAGATAAGTACTAAAGAAATAAAACTTAAAAGTAAGAAGATAAAAATTACACCGATCCAAACCAGAAGTCCTTCTAGAAAGTATTACCAATTCTCTACTTTATATGAAACTTACAAATGTATAAATTTGTAAAGAAGGACAGTAAAAATATGCGTTGTGAACATATATATCTGGTCTATATTCAATAACCCTGTTTTCAGAAAAGAGGATTGAGATTTCTTTCCCGAGGTAGTAGAGGACAGGAACTTGTTATGACACACCTTTAGAGTCGGGTAGGACTTAAAGGGAAACGTACACTACTACACAAGAAGGTCTTACTAATATCATAAGAAAGGAATTAGAGTTTCAAGATTTCAAAGTTACAATGTAGAGACGGGTAATGAGAGATAATTAAAAAGGAACAGAATTGATGTAAGTATCGTTGGGAAAAGTTATACCCACTGTAATGCAAAAGTTTTAGTGGTATTGTTATAGGAGATTGGGTGTACGGGAAGAATTTTACACTGTGGTAGTGAATATATCTCCACCTCACATACCCAGGAAATAGACTTTACAACCGTCCAAACACTGATCTACACTGACACTGAGGTTCACTGAAAACTCTCATCCACTACTTTTACGAGACGTGAAGACGGAGTAAGAGAATTTTCGTAATAGAGAACCTTCAGAAGTCGGTGTCCTATACTACGAGACATCTCAGGATTTGTTCTAATGGCACTTTAGGGTCCCCATCCGGTATTAGAGGTATCTCTCCTGACGAGTCGGAGTCGATAAGATCGAGATCGATGGAGACTCTCAGGAGTCGGTCTTTGTGAGTCCTTTTGTTCTCACATAAAAAAAAATTCAACGGTAACAAAAGCCAGAAATTCTAAACCTGATTAAAGAAAATGTAGTTATCTATTACTACATCTATTTTAAAAGAACCCGAGTTTTTAATGACGTCTACCACTGATGTCAGTGTTTTAATTTTCCGTAAACGAAGAACCCTCTTTTCGATACTGTTTTCATCTGTCGTATAATTTTTAGTCTCTGTAGTGAAACGATTGTCTCCAGACGTATCAATTTCGATACTAAAGGGTCATCAGTACGTACTTACACTCTCAACCTGGTATTTCTTCCGACTCGTGACTTCTTAAATACGGAAACTTGACGCCACAACCTCTTCTGAGAACTCTCAGGGAACCCGTCGTTCCTTTAGTTTGGTCAGTTAGAATTTCATTTAGTTGGGACTTATAAGTAACCTTCCTGACTACGACTTGAGGTTATGAAACCGGTGGACTACTCTTCGTGACTGAGGAACCTTTTCTGGGACTACGACCCTTTCTAACTTCATTCCTCTTCCCCTACTGTCTCCTGTTCTACCAATCTATCGTAGTGGTTGAGTTACCTGTACTGAGACTCGTTCGAGGTCCTCTACCACTTTCTGTCGCTTCGGACCTCACGAAGTCAGGTACTCGAGCGTTTCTCAACTTGTACTTACTCGTTAACTTGTTGTTGTTGTTTTTCAGTAAAGTCAGTACAGATTGAGAACAGGGGGATACCACATCGGACGGTCCCAGAAGACTTGTACTCTAAGAGATCCGTTCTTATGACATCAGCCAACGATACGGGAGAGGTCCGCTGGAAGGGTTGGGTCCCTAGTTTGGGTCCATAGAATTCAGAGGGTGTGACCGTACGTCCAAGAAATGGTGATCACGGTAGACCCTTCGGGTCTATTACTATTTATACGTATAAATTTAGAGGGAAATAAATTTCTTTCAAAAACAGATATAAAGGAATAAAAAAAATATTGGAGTAACAACTAAAGAGAAGGATTCTTTAGAATTGATAGGTAATTAATAGGTATATAACGTACCCATAAATGCATCGGTAAGACTGTATACACAATAGTAAAATAGAGATTAGTTAAAACAATAAATTTTTTTAAAAAACGTCACACATACTAGAATGGAAGGGATGGAGGATGTACTGAAAGAACAAAAAATCATAAATGGCAATAAAAAAATAAAAGTGACATGGTCAAGACTAAGTAAGATTACACCCAAAATTCATAAAAGTATAACATACAAAGAAAAGTTAAAGAAGGGGGCTTAAACAGACAATATGGTAAAATATATAAGGGAACAATGTATCTTTAAGGTGTGAGTGAAATTAAAGGAACCCTTACGTCCATGAAAAAAATTGTTAGAAAAGAAAGGATTCAAGTAGATTTTAAGTTAGAAGTATCAGAAAACTTACTTTACGTCTTGGTAAAGACGTAAACAAACACACGGTAAAATCCGTAAGGTCTAGAAAACATAAATAAGTCAAGTCAAGTCAAGTCAAGTCAGTGAGTCAGCACAGGCTGAGAAACGCTGAGGTACTTAGCGTCGTGCCGTCCGGAGGGACAGGTAGTGGTTGAGGGTCTCAAGTGAGTCTGAGTGCAGGTAGCTCAGTCACTACGGTAGGTCGGTAGAGTAGGAGCCAGCAGGGGAAGAGGAGGACGAGGGTTGGGGTGGGTCGTAGTCTCAGAAAAGGTTACTCAGTTGACAAACGTACTCCACCGGTTTCATGACCTCAAAGTCGAAATCATAGTAAGGAAGGTTTCTTTAGGGTCCCAACTAGAGGATACCTCCGGTATCGTAGACTAAATGTTACACGTCTTTCTATCACACCCACTTGGAGTGACTGAACGGAGAAGAAATTTCTGGTACAGAAAGCTTAGTAAGATACAGAGGTCGACCTCTTGATATATGGCAAACAAATAAAACAAAGAGACCAAGGTAGAAATTGACGGACACCTCACAACCTTCGTACTTTTGTTACCTTTACTACTGACGGAGCCCGTTGTGTGTCGATTACATATTTGTAAACAAAGATTCAAGGTTCAGACAAGGCAGGAGACGTGTCTCGGCCGGCCAAGAACCGAAATCTACTGTAGGAAGTAAAGAGTCGGTACTGTAAATGGTGAAGGAGGTCTTTGACACAGAACAGTCTACCGGATGACGAGAAAGTAGTTACGGATAGAAGAAAGACGAAGGAGATCTTGTAGTAAACTGTGGTTGGTCCGGTGGAGAGACAAATTTGGGCTACTTCTCAATTCTACTATCTCTTCAGGTTTCTCAAGAAAGTCCGGGTTAAGGTACGAGAGGACTTTTTCTTTTATCCAGAGTCCGTCACCCGGGGAGTGAGGTGAAGTGAGACCCGAGGAAGGACACGGAGTAAGGATAGAAAGGTTCTATCCCTGATGACAAAAATGCTAGGGGTTGAGATAGTAAAAGAAATAACTCTTGTAGTATAGGTGGTAAAACGTCAGTAACACTTAAAGTCATAAAAGAAAATAAAACAAGTTTTAAAGGGATAAAGACGGTCTGAAAGGAAAATTACACACAGTTCTCCAACAAGTTCTAGGCACCAAAGTAATATCTAAGCGAAAAGGAAAGAAAGTATATATAATATATAAAATACCTTTATATCTATTGTAAGTATCTTTTAATTTATATAAGTAATAAGACTCTTTTCTTGATATGGTGATAATCATCGAGAAGGTCACAAGGGGGTTTCAGGGTTAGTCGGGAAAGTCGTACTGTCTAAACACTAATAAAGAAAGGGGATTTAAATGTATACGACCGCTCTTCAAGTGTCCGGAGGTCCTTAAAAATAATTCTCGAAGTCTATCAGATCGTTCCTTAAAATAGAGAAAACTGTTCTAGTTCGTATATTGACCTTGATTGGTACGGAGTAAAGTACGATCGAACGACGAGGAGTCTATTTACACTTTATAGGAAACACCGGTTTATATGTTAAGTTATCTTAACACAACGGAGTTACGAGATTCACGGAACACTCACCGTTTCCCCTTCTCACTTGGGAAGGACTAACTGTCTACAGTTGACGGTACTCGGAGTATCTGTATATGTCACTATTTCTTTCGATCACTGACAACCCTAAGTACCTACTTCCATAAATGATATCTTAGATCACATTATCTGTGTCGCAAGTGGGGAGGACTCGACACCGGACAGAGACCGGAATACTGAGACGTAATTCTGTCCGACAGTTTCTATTCTGTCCTTTCCTTTCTCCGGGACGATATCCCGTGGAGTCCATTCCACAATTATCGATAGCCACGGACTTATTCTTAGGAGGACTACGGATCGAAAAAGAGAATCATGTTACTTCGTTATAGAAGTATAAAGAATTTTCTGTAAAGGTAGGCCCTCATTCTTGTCAAGCCACGTAATTAACTACGGTTAAAGTGTACCTTGTTAAAATACCTTTCGTGAATCAAGACTAAAAGATCCATATATTCTGACTGTGTTTACGAGGACAAAGTGGTCCATTTCTCAATAGATGGATGAATCAATACAGTACTTCTTCTATTACTGGAACCGAAGATATATTAAGCATCCTAATACATTTATTAATGTCGACCGTAAGTCAAACGGGAGGATAAATGTTTATGTAGGTTGACCACGACGTCTTTATTTTATATACGGTGACTTAATTTGGTTACGTTACAAATCACCACCCTTTTGTCTACTACCCATTTCACTCTATCTACTCCTTCTATTGTCTACCTACTATTTAATATTCTATTTATCTGACTTCCCTATCTAAAAAGGCGAAAAGTAAAAAGACCGAAAGTGTTTACAAGAGTATACAAAAAGATATTTCGTGTTATTGTAAGGAACGGTATATTACAACTCATAAATATAGAGACGAGACTTGGTTAAAAAGAATATGTAACGAGCCAGAACTGTGTCTCATTATAGAGTCGTCACAGGGTTCCTGATAGTCAGTTAGTGTTTCTCAGTGACTTGTGTGTCGCATACACAACTCTTGGTATGGTAGGTAAAAACTTCACCAAGACTCTTTCGTGCTTTAGTCGATATCGGGAACTAGATTTCTATTTTTCTGGTCTGTCTACTTTATCTTATGTTATTTCTTGTATTAAACAGCCTTAAACATTTCCGAGGAAGGTCAAAAGAGAGAAGAGTGAGAAGTGAAGTGTCCCTAAAGTAGATGGGTGTCTTCCGTAAAATTAAGTAAGAAATATGTTTGTACACGACTCACAAGAATTACTCAGTACATGAACCATTCTCCGGTTCTTAAGTTTTTTATTCTGTCTAGGAGACAGGAGTTTCTCGAACGTCATGTCACCACTTTTACTCGTGTGCCTACTATCTCACAGTGATATTTCGTTCACGTAATGTGCGTATACCCCGTGTCTCATTCTCGTAGGTTGAGACGGACCACCCCTCCTGGCTCGTAAGAATCTCCTCAACTATTTACTCTCTCAAAATTTCCTACTCTTTCTAAGTTTGTAATTATGTTCTTTTCTGGATCAGGTTCGTCTATCCTGTAACCCTTGTTTCCGTATTTCTCTCTTTGACGTACTGTGCACAAGTCACGACGACTTCGTCTCTCACCTCCACTTAGTCTCCCCTCCTACCAGATATGCGTCTCGAAACTAAACGTGTCCTTCTTTGAATCTGATCTCTGAAGAAACCACAAGTGACCAATCCTTAGGTGGATGGTTACGTCGCCTGTGTCCAACCTAGAGAGCACGTCCTTCTAGGGGTACGTCACCCCGTTGTTTTGAGTGTGCGACGTTGATGACTCGACCTCGGACACGAGGTGTTCTCTTCGGTGACGGCGCTCTCCGAGTACGTGACGTTGATCTCTTGTCGGGGCGAGCGACGTTGATCTCTTTCGGGCACGTGTCGTTGTTTCTGGGTCTCGCCGGTTTTTAATTTTTTTCTCTTTGTCTGACATAGGAGGTCCGTTGTCTTTGGTGAGTTCGTAAAATTTGTCTTCCTACTGTCCCAGTCCAAAGATAAATTCCAGGTAGAGTGTCTAAACTTCCCTCGTTCCAACTTCAACGCTTTTAACCAATTTTCTGACAAAGTCGTCAGTCGAACATTCTACTACTCCCAGAGTAGGTTCTATCGTAAACGTCTACCTCTTATTCCCCTGTATTACCTTTTTTACAAATTTCTGTTTTTACCGTTCCGAGACATAATATCCATGTAGAACCTCTATGCCACCCACACCAAGTTTTGGTGACGTTATTTCGTTAATGACGTTGTCTCACTCAATATGTTTACAAAACCAAAAGATCATGTTTATTTTTAATACAAATGTGATATGACATGAGATAATTCATACGTTATTATAGCACAATTTTTAGAATTAATTTTTATGAAATAATAAAAAATTTTTACGATTGGTAGTAAACTCGGAAGTCACTTTAAAACGACCACCTCCCAGAACGGAGTTATTACCACTACCGACGACTGACTAATTCTACCATCAACGACTTCGGACTCCACTGAACCTTCAAAGAATTTTATTCTATTGTCACTTCAAACGATGTAGTTAACTGGGAAGGAAAGTACGTTGCGACAACCTATCGTAAAGTGGGTGTCACCTTGAAAAAAGTTTTAACCTTAGTTAGGAGAGTTAGGGTCGTGACGAAATAGTTGACTAAAATATAGTATGAGGTTTAGGAGACAACAGTAAAGTTGTAAGAAATCGTACTCCTCTAAGGTAGAAGTCTTTGATAAAGAAACGAGTAGGTATTCTTCGTTGGGGGGTAAATACTTTTAAAAGAGTACTCTGACGTTGAGGCGAAGACTAACAACGAGACGACGATAGAGATGGGGTACCTGTCAATGAAGGGAGTACTTCAGGACTTGTGGACTTCAGGACTTGTGGATGGTACTCCCATCCTTAGTTGGAGAACGTTTAAGGACAATTACAACTATAAAACTGGAGGAGATTACTGTAGATCTTACCACATACGAAAGGTCTTTCAAAAGTTAAATGAAACGGGTCTAGATAGTCTCCTTAATGATACATACCTTCGGTGTCGAAATACTTTACATAAAGAATCCATAATTCTGAACTTGTAGATTTAATGAGGAACTTGGAATCCGATATCTTACCTACAACACAATCGTCCATATTTTTATAATTCGAGTAACATATACTCGAATATAGAGGTAACATATACTACATATAGAGGTAGTCTCCAGAACTCACGGATCCACGTAACAACTACTCGTCATTATAAAACTTTCCTAAGAGAAAAGGACTCGTCATCCAGAGTTGTCACTCGAATTTTATAAGACATTTGGCACAATATTTGACTACACAACAGACAGTGGGTTCGAAACAACTAGGTAAATACCTCGTGTCTGTCTCATCTAACTCGTATTAAGAATTCCCGGGAGTTTAAAAACCTTACGATTCACTCGTGACCGAAGTCGAATTTGGGGTATCGACGTAATTGGGGAGTGTTCTCTCCGTCGGACAAGAAACTTCGGCACTTCGGTCCGTAACTAAAGAGGAGAGGTCGATACTTCAGGATAAGCCGTAGAAGAATGTCATGGTCCGACACATCAGATGTGACTTTTACCAACGAATCACATCGGTGGAAGTAATTAACAGACTCGATCCACAAAACCTATTGTAGACCTTCGATGTGAGAGATGTAGTCGTGAATGACGAAGTGGAACGTGAACAAAACAACACCTTTGTCGACGAAAGGAATATGAGATACCTGGTTGGAGACAGTGGCAGTCCGAAAGGAAACCGTCGAAGAAACGGTGAGATTTGGAAGTGTCTTTACTTCTCTCCATCCTAATGAGACCTAATCTGAATCCAAATTCCCTTATAACACCGACCAAACGAGAAAATAGGTATGGTGATTTCGAAAAGGTATAGTCGTTAATCCAACAAAACCGGAGGGACCACCGAGTCTACCATTTCGCAGACGGACGTTACGTCCTCTGGATCCAAGCTAGGGACCCAACCCTTCTAGGGGACCTCTTCCTTTACCGTGGGGTGAGTCCATAAGAGCGGACCTTTTAGGGTACCTACCGTCTCGGACCATCCGATGACAGGTACCCCAGTGTTTCTCAGCCTGTGTTGACTCGCTGAAGTGAAGTGAAGTGTACCGTTGGGTGAGGTCACAAGGACGGATCTCTTAGCGTCCCTGCCCCCTCGGACCACCCGACGGCAGATACCCCAGCGTGTCTCAGTCTGTGCTGACTTCACTGAATCATCGTCTTCGTCGTCGTCGTACAAAAATAATAAATACACAAGTGACCGTATCGTGAAGATTAAAGGAAGTTCTTGAAAAAACAACGTAAGTGTTGTACTGATTGACCTTGTTCTCCGGATCGGAAGTCACATAGACCCAAAAACTGTACGGAAGGAGTGATTCGAATAGTAAAGATCGAAAACTAAATTTCACTCTCTGGACGTTGAGATGAACTTGTGAATCTTCAGTGACGTCACAATAATTACCCGGATTGAAGTTTAGCCACACGGAGTCCCTTATCTGTCGGGTTCTCCTCCCTCTCTCTACCCCTTCCCGACCGAGTAACCTGTCATTCTTATCTTTGTTGTAAATAGTAAATTTAGACGGTAGAATATTACCCGTACCAAGAACCACGGGGGTTTGTCAATGTTGTCATTGTAGTCTCTAGTGATTGGTGTCTATTGGTATTGTTAAGTTAGAGTTATTATTGTTTTCAAGACGTTATACATTTCTTAACGGTTCTACACTGTACCTCTGTGTCCACTCTTTACGACGACCTTTTTACCACGACTATTCTGAACGACCTGCGTCCCAACGGTGTTTGGATGAATTTTTTTTTACAGTATAGAGACTTCCCGTTATTTCGTTTCACGTTATTTTGTTTCCGTACGAACATGAACCTAGACCCTATTCTTTCTGTCGTCTCAATTTCTTTTGGGTTTACTGGGCTGTGTGAGGTGTCTTCTCAGTGTTATTATAAGTCCCTGGGTCCCTCGACAGGGTTCACTCGGGTTGCCAAAAACTACTTGTTAAATCACCATCCGCCTGAAGGTACTGATAATGATTCGACACAAACGTTGAAGATTCTTTCTAAAGTGACTACACCTTATCTTCTGTATCGTTAACCTTTATGGACCGGGTTTCAAGGGACATAAGAGGATGGACAAGACTTCTTCTTGGAACCGGTCGACGAGAGATGGTACGTGTTCGAGTCCCTCGGAGACACACGTAAAAAGTTCTCATGTAATGTCCGTTCTTCCATCTACCAACATCTTCATTCACAGTCTCAGGTGGACATAGGAAGTTTCACGTCCTACAAAGAAGGACACAGAGGATGGTGATGAAGTTACGAAGTACGGTGTAGTTTTTGGTATGTGGTTTTCCTTCCTCTTAGACTTGGACGACGGTTGCCTTGTTTTATGTTCAGAACCTCGGTCGACGAAGTAATACGAGGGTCTACATGTCGTTGACCGGATGAGTGTGGTGTCTGTAAACTTCTTTATTAGTGATACGTACTTTACAGTCTCGAAGGAGAGGTAGGTCGGCTTTCAAAGTAAAAGAGTTGATTTACCCTCTATTCTTCTCTTACAAAGGATGTTTTAAACGACCAACATCTCTCTCTTATAAAGAGAGGCACATGAGATCTAACAGGTCACATCACTGTGAGCCAATTATAGGACAATTATAGGAAACGCCGAGTCGACCATTTCTTAGGTGGACGTTACACACTCTGGACCCAGACTAGGGACCCAACCTTTCTTGGGGACCTCTTCCCTTTCCGATGGGTGAGGTCCTAAGACCGACCCTCTTAAGGTACCTGACATATCAGGTGCCCCAACGTTTCTCAATCTGTGTTGACTCGTTGAAAGTGAAAAGTGATTATAGGACAATCATCATAATTACTATGATAGTATAAATTACGAATCTTTTATATGGACGTTTAGAATTTTTACTACTTAATTCCTTCTCGAAAAAGTTATCTTTTACAGACATTGGAAATCTTTTGTAGTAATTACTTCGTATCTGATTTTCGGACTTTGTTTTCGGTATTTCCTCGGAATTATGTCTCTTTACTGTGGTTAACCCAGTTCATTAATCTGGGTTTAGTTATGTCGACATTCCTTATGAATGGACTTGTTCCCCTCCGCGAAGTTTTTGAACGGAACCTTTTGTCTTTTAAGGGAAATTCTATGTCAGAGTTTCCACGACGTGTTAACGTCCTAGATTAAGTACTTTAATTCATAGATTAAGTACTTTCCTTTCCCTCCGACCGTCGTGTTTGGACTTTGTTGATGTCACAATTGCGTCGTTTTTGGTGACTGTGCTTCAAAGGTAAAATCTGAGTGTCTGTCTTTAAATTCACCTTTTAATGACACGATAGAAGGTTTAACTCCCTTGTACCGATGAAAATACCGGGATTTGCAGTAGAGTACGTGTCGGAGGACGATCGAACATAGAACTACTAACAACTTGATAAATCACGTTTGTTCATACTGTCCTCCTCGGAGAGTTGTCACTACATGAGTAAAATCTCTCGATTGGGTTTTATGCACAACAATTACTTTTCTTGTAAAGTTTCTCTGTCTAAGGAAAGGGATACCTATATAAGTATTTGACATAAATGACAGAAAACGAACAGATAAGTCTTCACGGTATATTCGTACATTGGAAAGAATTGATCAGGGTAGGAAGTGGAAAGGTCTTAGGACAGTGTCAGTGGATGAACTCGGTCGTCGGTCTGGTAAAATAGACTCACACGATATGCTTACGATAGTAAAACACACACACGGTACTACACTTTTTACGTCCTCCGTAACAAAATCCTGTGTCCAAGATACAAAACTACACACACACTCACACAGATGTAAACTGGATTTATAAAACCGAGTAGAGAAACAAGGATTGATCACAAAACCAGAAGACGTTCGTACTGAACTTTCTTACAAGAAATCAACCAGTCAAAGAGAGATTTATCGATGGAGACGCTCTCTATTTGGTTGAAAGTATGATGTTAAATTATCATAAGATAGATCTTCTTAAAGTAAGAGACTTAGAGAGCACCCACTTTTACTCTCTCTTGAACTGTCAGAAATTTCAAAAGTGACTAAGATATTCACTTCACTTTCAGCGAGTCAGCACAGGTTGAGAAACGCCGGGGTACCTGATATGTCAGGTACCTTAAGAGGTCCGGTCTTATGACCTCACCCATCGGAAAGGGAAGAGGTCCCCTAGAAGGACTGGGTCCTTAACTTAGTCCCAGAGGACGTAACGTCCGCCTAAGAAATAGCCGACTCGATAGTCCCTTCGGGACTAAGATATGGATCCTTGAAATAGTTTCAAAAAGAGTGTTCTTCACATGGACCCCGAAGGAACCACCGAGTCACCACCTCTTAGGTGGACGGTTACGTCCTCTGTGTCTAAACTAGGGACTAGAACCGTCTAGGGTGTACAGTGTCTCGTTGATTCGGATAAACGGTGTTGAGAACTCGGACACCAGATCTCGGGTCCGGAATGTCGATGACTTCGGGTACGAGGGTCTGGGTCACGAGGTGTTCTCTTCGGTGACGTTCCTCTCCGGGGCTCGCGACGTTGGTCTCTTCCGGGCGTCTCGTTGCTTCTGGGTCGTGTCGGTGTTTGTTTACTTATTGATTGATTTATTTTACATGAGTAAGTCAGTATAGGAATAATCAGTGGACGGTGTCCCTTTTTTTATACCTCCATTTTACTTCCCGGTATATACCGTTAATATTATGTAAGAGGAAGAGGAGACCGTAAGTTCAGAATAGAGGACACCGTTAACGGGATATCCGTTAAGCCCAAGTAACTCCAATTGTGTTCCGGTGACTTGACTTTCGTCGCAAGCGGTCCGTTTCATGGACGAGTGTCGTGAGAATCGTCGGTTCTGACGTCAACTATCACTTTTGATGTTCCTCGTATTTCTTCTTGTGAGTCCTTACTTAGAAAAGTCGGTATTCACAGTAGACTCCTGTAGATGTAGCGACTTCGGTGTTTCACCATCAATTGGATCTTGTCTAGAGAAGGGACTAATTTTTGGAGACTTCAGATCTTATCTTGTGGTTTAGACGAAACAGGAAGTACCGACTTATATTAGACCCAGGGGAATCCATGGGTGGAGTGGACGAGAAGGGTGGGATCTAGTACTGTGACCACTTTCCTGTATGTTTGACTCTGTCATTCTGAGACATTTTGTAAGTTGATTTTTTCTCTTTTCGAGTTATGACATAAAGAAATCAACATATGTTTCGAGTCTTTTTTATTTGTTGTACTATCAATTCCTTTAAGACCTTGGTCCGGGAATGAGGAATTCGAAAGGAGTTGATTGAGTCATTTATATTAATTATGTACTGAATAGTGGATGACCTAACTGACAAATACGGGGTGGGAGGTTTTAAACATACAACTTTAGAATTGGGGGTTATATTACCGTTATGCTCCACCCCTGAAACGGTCCACTAGGCCAGTACTCCCATCTCGGAAGCACTTACTCTAATCAAGGGAATATTCCCTCTGGGGTTTCTCAAGGGAGTGGGAAAGGGGTGCACTCCTACGTCACTCTCCTACTGGTAGACACTTGGTCCTCTCCGAGGAGTAGTCTGTGGTTTAGATGATTGTGAAACTAGAACTTGCAAACACGGAGGTCTTGACATTTCTTATTTACAATCTACGATTTCGGTAGATAGATACGGTAGAAGAAATGTCGTCGGACTTACCTGGTTACGTGGTTATCTTACATAAAAGTGAACCGGCTTGTGGATTTTCGTTGAAAATCTAGTAGTCCTGATGTTTTCTTGTATCTTTACGTCGTTCCATCCTGGTAAAGTCTCCGGATATGTCTGTCCTTTATTTGTTTTGTAAGGAAATATGAATGTCATAAGTCTTCTAGGATTCATGTTGTGGAGTACGATTTCATGGAACCGGAAACAGGGATTTAATATTAAACCCCCCTAGTCAGTAAAAAGACTCGTTAAATTTCTTAATAACTGAGTTTAGACATTGATTATGTCAATTTCAATGGTACTTTCTCGATCTTAATTCGTGTTTTATAAATACGTTAGTGTCAATGTTCAATGTTCGGTTTTATCGTCTCGTGTGACTACTAGATATCCTCATCAGAAGATTTACAAATGAGTCCTGTCATCTTCATAGACAATGGATTTCCCAATTTTTCAGTTTTCTTTTACAAGATAAAACAAGCGGGTGTTCTCCTCTTTACAACTTCGTCCCAACTCTGTTGGTGATGACAGACGATTATTTTTTGTTATAAAAATTTAACAGTTCGTAAGAAAGTAAGATCTTTCTTGGGATGATGTGTGAAAAAAAAAGTCAACAATAATAGGTATAAATTATGATTGTTCCTTTTTTTAAATAAAGGATATTAAAATATCCAAGTACAAGGAATATATACGATCAACAGTTTTTGTCGATCTGAAGAGACCGCCGAGTCTGTCATTTCTTAGACGGACGTCACGTCCTCCGGACCCAAGTTAGGGACCCAACCCTTCTAGTGGACCTCTTCCTTTCTCGTTAGGTGAGGTCATAAGAACGGACCTCTTAGGGTACCTGCCTCCTCGGACCGTCCGATGTCAGGTACCCCAGTGTTTCTGAGCCTGTGCTGACTCGCTGATGGTGCGTGCGCGTGCACGTGCGCGTGTGTGTGTGTGAAAAAAGTTAACAATAAGATGAATAAATTATGATCGTTCTTTTTTTTTCAGTAAAGGACAGTAAAATATCCAGCTACAAGGAATATATACGATCAACAGTTTTTATCGATCTGAAGAAAAGAAGAAAGGTACTCTTTTGCAAGTTAGTACCGTGTCTCCTACTCGACATATACGTTTCGACACATCCTCGTCACTAACACGAACGGTAATAAGGGTTTGTGGATCCATTTTCAGGTTCACAGTCAACAAGGTATGTTACAATCAATGAGTGTCTTGACTAATGGTCTACTGTTTTAGAAAGTTGATAAAAGGTTTATAAATTATGAACGTTGTTGAAATTTGGGTGGTTAGTTTTAAACACGATACTAAGTTACTCATTTCTACTTCCTTTGTAACGAACCTATTTTAAATTTAGATTTGTAGGATTAAAGAATTCTCTAAAACAAAAAAGAACAGTTTTTGTACAAACGAACCTCAACTGTGGGATTAAGAGTCCTTAAGAATTGTTCTAATAATAGAGAAATAAGTCGTTCTTATAAAACTCGTAGGATATTCATGGTCTATTGGACTACCCCTGACCCATGTATGATTTTTTACTAACTAAAAAAGAGGGCTGTCAGGTATACTAGATCACCTTACAATTTGTACTTTTATTTATTAACGTCATGTAAAACGACTTACAGTAAAAACTCTATTCATAACTTCCCGACTCTGTGTTTCTTCCCAATTATATAGTGAGAAGAATTAAACGTTGAGAAGTGTCTTCGTACCATAAATTTAAAAATCCACAGGTGAATAATCTTTCATACCTCTTTCCTAATGTTCCTGTTTACTATTTTGTTAGACATACCCGAACGAGCCTTTCATATCCCTCAATTCGTTATTATTTGTTATTTTATAGGACTTAGATCACCGTTCTGTACCTCAAATTCTCCGTTCCTATTGGTATTGGTTTGAAATCGGTATGTCACCTATTACCCCTTGAGTTTATCGACCAAGTCCAATTGCAACCATCAGTTGTTCAACCATCATTTGACCGACCTAACCTCTTAATTTCGACGTGTTGAGTTTGGTAAACCCGAGGTTTTATGTTATGACATTTAGTTACTTATGGGGTTGTTATTTAATTGAATTTCGTATTTTATTTGATATATCCTAATGTTTCCTTTGATGAATATGACTTTATGTCAACGTTTTTATAAAATGCATAATACTGTACTATTGTAAATGTGTAAATTTATCGAACATTTTATTGTTATAGATGACCACCCAGATTATGGATGGTGTAAAAAACTTCAGTATGTACTTACTTTTACTATAAAGATTTAGAAAGAAAGTAAATCTTACCACTTTGACAAAATCTTCATCTCTCTTCTACCAACGTGTTGTAACACTTACAACATTTATAACGACTTAACACCAAATTTTAACCCTTTCCTCATGTTGTTCCGACATATAACCGTGGGAAAATAAATTAAATATCGTCTCATGTAGTACGCTTTAGGACCCGACCTACTTCGTGTTCGACCTTAGTTCTATCACTCCTCTTTATAGTTATTGAAGTCTATACGTCTGCTGTGGTGGGAATATCGTCTTTCGCTTCTTCTTGATTTCTCGGAGAACTACTTTCACTTTCTCCTCTCACTTTTTCAACCGCATTTTAAGTTGTAAACATTTTACTTCTAGTACCGTAGACCAGGGTAGTGAAGTACGTTTATCTACCCCTTTTTTACCTTTGTCACTGTCTGAAATAAAACCCCCCGAGGTTTTGGTGACACCCGTCACTGACGTCGGTACTTTAATTTTCTACGAACGAGGAACCTTCCTTTCAGTACTGGTTGGATCTGTAGTATAATTTTTCGTCTCTGTAATGAAACGGATGGATCTAGGTATATCAGATCGGATACCAAAATGATCATCAGTACATACCTACACTCTCGACCTGTTATTTTTTCTGACTCACAGCTTCTTAACTATTGAAGTTTGGTACCATGACCTTTTCTGAGAACTCTCAGGGAACCTGTCGTACCTCAGTTTGGTCAGGTAGGATTTCCTTTAGTTGGGACTTATAAGTAACCTTCCTGACTACGACCTCGAGGTTATAAAGTCGGTGGACTACACTTCTCGACTGAGTAACCTTTTCTGAGACTACGACCCTTTCTAACTCCCGTCCTCCTCTTCCTTCACTGTGTCCCGCTCTACCAACCTACCGTAGTGACTGAGTTACCTGTACTCAAACTCGTTTGTGTACCTCTATCACTTCCTGTCCCTTCGGACCTCACGACCATGTACCACAGTGTTTCTCGACCTATCCTAAATCGCTGACTTGTTGTTCCGTTTGGTGAGTGACGTGGTTGAAGTGGGGACTAGGAAAACTATCTCATACCTCTGTATTAGTTTCTCAGGAACTCACGATAGTTGTATGTCACCTTCTTCGATAAACTGACGAGGTACTTAGTCATGATTGTTACTAAATCCAATCTATTCTGTGAATACCATATCCCTTTTGTTTCACTAATTTTTGTGTAAATCCGTTTAGAGTAAACACCGTCTATTCCGAGAGTCTGAACCCTCATCAAACTAGATTCGTTTATACCGAAATTATTACTTAATTCCGAATTAAATATCTAAAAGGTGTAACCTAACAAATCTTTGATCACGGACAAACCCTTTCTAGGACAACGTGACTTTAATCACATATCCCTGACCATCTTCCAATCACTTGAACCACAAACCTTATGTAAACAAGTGAGTCAAGTAATCTTTCTGTCGGACTCCGGAGTTTTCATTTTGATAGTGGTAAACTTGTCGTTGTCAATCATAAATAGTTTGATATGTTAGTTTTGTTGGTCAATCCCGGATCGTTTAGATGTTTTCTTTGGTTCTCTGGGAATTGGGTTAAAGTTTGTGATTTTATACTCTGGGTCTCTTCAATTTACCAAACAGATTACGGTATGAAACCCGTATTCGTTTCGGTATTGAATAGGGTCCAAGTAGCAAGTAGTAAGTTAGCGAGTCAACACAGACTGAGAAACGCTAGGGTCCAACTGACTGAAATTTAACTTTAGCTTATAAAAAATGGTGTGGTCTCCCAGAGGTTAAGGTATCGATGAATAAACATATGTCACCCTGTTAACAAAAGAGAGTTTACATCTGGAGCCAGTAGTAGGGTCTAACTTATACTCACATTGTCAAGGGACCCATAACACCGACTAATCGTACATTTAGAATGTTTCATAAACAGACCAGACATTGGATGACAAAAAAATAAAGACCCTTAAAGGGACTGTAAAGTTTCCCGACCTGGAGAACGATGGTGCAAGTATGATACACTGGATGGAAAGTCGTATATTCGACATCTACCTGTGACCTCAACCTGGCTCAGTCTGACTATACGGTCTTTACGAGTCTCCCGAGTCCTTTTGGAACACGTGTGGTCCTGGGTCTCTGGGGTGTCTCTGACTCTGTTTTGACACAAACTCACAGAGACACCTCCTTGCCCAGTCGTCACCTGACGGCGTCCCCACCCCCGAGACCCACGTCGTCTGAACCCATACCGTATCCGCAAGAGTCTCCTCCAGCGGTAATTGGGGTGGTATCTCACCGGTCTTGAATGTGTTCAGTCCCTGTGTCTGAGAACCACCTGTGTTTGTCTTGGAACACGTGTGGTCCCGGTTCCTCTTTCCTCGTCACTGGGGTGTTCTCTGACTGGGTCTGAACGGGTATTGTCAGGTCCTCAGAGACCACCTCCGAACGCAGTTTTCCCCGGACGACGTCCCGACCCCCGTGACTCACTTCGTGACGTACGTTCCCTGGAAAACTTTCTCCAGTGGTAAAAGATGTCGTGAAGGTGGTATAAAGTCAAGTCAAGTCAGTGAGTCAACACAGGTTGAGAAACGTTGGGGTACCTGACGTCGTACGGTCCGGAGGGACAGGTAGTGTTTGCGGGTCTCAAATGAGTTTGAGTACAGGTAACTCAGTCACTACGGTAGGTCGGTAGAGTAGGAGACAGCAGGGGAAGAGGAGGACGGAAGTTAGAAAGGGTCGTAGTCCCAGAAAAGTTTAATCAGTCCAGAAACGTAGTCCACCGGTTTCATAACCTCAAAGTCGAAGTTGTAGTCAGGAAGGTTACTTATAAGTCTTGACTAAAGGAAATCCTACCTGACCAACCTAGAGGACCGTCAGGTTCCCTGACAGTTCTCAGAAGAGGTTGTGGTGTCAAGTTTTCGTAGTTTAGAAACGCGAGTCGAAAGAAATATCAGGTTGAGAGTGTAGGTATGTACTGATGACCTTTTAGGTATCAGAAGTGATCTACCTGGAAACGACCGTTTCATTAGAGAGACGAAAAATTATACGACAGATCCAAGTAGTATTGGAAAGAAGGTTCCTCGTTCGCAGAAAAATAAAGTACCGAGGTCAGTAGTAGACGTCACTAAAACCTCGGGGGTTTTTATCTCAGAGAGTGACAAAGGGGTAGATAAAGGGTATTCACTACCCTGGTCTACGGTACTAGAATCAAAAGACTTACCACTCAAAATTCGGTTCAAAAAGTGAGAGGAGAAAGTGTAAGGAGTTTTCTGAGAAATCAAGAAGCGAAAGACGGTATTCCCACCACAGTAGACGTATAACCTCTAATAACTATAAAGAGGGTCTTTAGAACTAAGGTTTACACAAAGTAGGTCGGGTTTCAAAGAGTACTACATGAGACGGATATTCAATTTATTCGTCCCACTGTTATATGTCGGAACTGTATGAGGAAAGGGCTAAACCTTGGTCAGACAACAAGGTACTGGTCAAGATTGACAACGAAGGACTGGACGTATTCTAAAGAGTTCTCCGTCCAATCCACCAGACCATAAGGGTAGAGGAAGTCTTAAAAGGTGTCAATAACACTAGGTGTGTTAGTTTCCGAAACCGTATCAGTTATTCCGTCTTTATCTACAAAAAGACCTTGAGAGAACGAAAAAACTACTAAGTCTTCTATAACCGTTAAACTAGAGACCAAGGAGACGGAAAAGATTTTGTTTGAACTTTTAGACCTTCAAGTGTCGAGTGAATGACAACTTCGGACCACACCTCCTGAAACTCACAAGGATACGATCGTACACTCTACTCACGTTAACACACCATCAAACTCGTAAGGAACCATTATAGAAAAAACCCCTAACCTTACTTTTGACTGGAAAAGATCAGGACACCTGTGGTGACTCAAAAGGTTTAACCGATCGTATAACTCACGTCGTAAAAGTGTCGTAGTAGAAAATCCTAAACTTTATCGAGTTGACCTTATGGTAATAGAGGTGATCGAAACAAGTATCACTACGAAGGATTCCGAGTGAACTGAAGTGTAAGGTCCTACAGACCGAGATCCACTCACTAGTATGGTACTACTAATAGACCCAGTACTTCGAGAAAAAACATCTCAAGAAAAACGGTGGAGAAGAACTTAGAAGGCGAAGACAATCCAGGTAGGGTAAAGACAGAAAATAACTCGGGTAGACATGTTCTTTATAAGGGAACCATATAGATTAAAAGATTTCTCTAGAGATCAGAAAGGGTAAGATAACAAAAGGAGATAAAGAAACGTAACTAGTAATTCCTTCAGAAAGAATAGAGAGGAACGATAAGAAACCTTGAGACTTAGGAAATATCAAGTAGTCCGTGAGATAGTCTAGATCAGGGAATTTATATAAAGAGTGAAGGTGACATATTAGCATTCCCTAAACTATATCCAATACAGAATTACCAGATCACCAAAAGGGATGAACGAAGTTGAATTCGGACTAAAACCGTTATTCCTCAAGTACTAGACTCGGTGTCAGTCAAGGACCAGAACAAAAACAACTGACATATCTCGAAGAGGTAGAAACCGACGTTTCTTATCTTAGTTAGACTAAAGCCATAACCGGTAGACCACTACAGGTACACATCTCAGAAGAGAACACAACAACCTTCTCCCACAAACGATACTGGTCACGTAAAAGAACCGTTTTGAGATAATCAGAAACGGGACGAAGTAAGGCGTAAGGTTCCGGTTTAAACGGACAATGAGGTCCACAAAGGACTGAAGGATGAAAACGTAAGGACAGGGGATATTACTTTTCCTGTAGAAAAAACCCACAATCAAGATTTTCCAGAACATCCAGAAGTATTTTGGTAAGTTGAAGTCGAAGAAGTCGCAATCACCAACCCCGTATCTGAACCTATTGACACTATAACTTACCAAACGGAACCTCTGTTTGTCTCTAGTAAGACAGTAAAAACTCTAACGTAGGTTCATGACGTAAAGCCTGAGAAAACAACTGGTACTACCGATGAGGTAAAGAAGATTCGCTAAGAATGGGAGCCATCATCTATATTACCAGTAGACTCAATTTAAGTGGGTAAGGTCAGGTAAAATTAAGCGACTAAGGATCTTACAGTTACAAGTGAGAACGGTAGAGAACAAACTGGTGAAGGTTAAACGGAACTAAGTGCCTGGACTGTAAGGTCCAAGGATACGTTATAACGAGAAATGTCGTAGCCTGGAACGAAGATAGTGGTCAGTGTAGGTGTCGACCCATAACAAAAACGAAACCGAAGTAGGGAAGGAAGAAAGACCTCCATAAAGAGGTGACTAGAGGTCATCGTATAACCCGTGGATGACTAGACCCCTCAAGGAGAAAGTCATAGGATAGTAAAACGGAAAAGGATGACAAGTACCCCAAGAGTTCCGTTCTTATGACTTCACCGAACGGTAAGGGAAGAGGTCACCTGGTGTAAGACAGTCAAACCGGGGTCCATTTATTATCCCTCCCTTGTCTCGGGGTGGGTAGTTGTCTTTTAACCTAATTTCTAAGTGACTTGTACCGGGATGGGTAGTCTTGTTAAATGTATTAGGAGAATAAAAAGAGTAGTCTCCCGTCTATCTGACTTTTGGTGTTAGTGTCCTTTGATTGGTTAGACTAGGGTACCTGGTGTCGGAACAGATTACGTTACTTTGACACTCGGTACGGTACATCCCGGTGGGTTCTGTCTACCCAGTACCACCTCTCAAGACTGTTTTGCACCGGATATGTCAGTCATTACAATCCAGGTACTTAGTTCCATTTAACCTTCACTAGTTTGTCCTCTACCGTTCTCACTTGCAGCTGTAAAATCCTTAGTCACTTGATTTTACCTGACCTTACCCACTGAAATTGAGTCTACTGGTAATATAGATGATAGCTCCCATTCTTAGGGAATCTTCTTTACCTCATCGGTAGTATCAGTTGTTTTCTCAGACTTTACGTCATGAACCTACGTCAGAGTTTTTACTGTCTTACTAGAGACAAGTAAAGGTTCCATTTGGTAAGTCATAGTTTTATTAGGTTTAGATACGGGGCTGGTCATTACGACTTCTTCGACTTCAACTTGTCAAGATACTTCTGGAAGATCTTGATTGTGGGTTTTTTCTACACGAAAAGTAATATCCCCAACGACGACGACGACGATTTAGCGAAGTCAGTACAGGTTGAGACACACTGGGGTATCTACCGTCGGGTGGTCCGAGGTGGTAGGGATCCTAAGAGGTCCGTTCTTGTTCCTCATCCAACGGTAAAGGAGAGGTTACGTACTTTCACTTTTCACTCTCACTTCAGGGAGTCAGTACAGGTTGAGAAGTGTTGGGGAACCTGACGTCGGATGGTCCGAGGAGGTAGCTACCCTAAAAGGTCGGTTCTCATGACCTCGCCCAACGGTAACGGAAGAGGTGTAATATCCCATGACCTTACGTTTTCATCTTGCAGTTCTTTATGGACCGATTCGACGATTCAACGATTCAACGAAGTCAGCACAGGCTGAGACACGCTGGGGTACCTACCGTCGGGTGGTCCGAGGGGACAGGGACCCTAAGAGGTCCGTTCTTGTGACCTCACCCAACGGTAAAGGAAGAGGTTACGTGCTTTCACTTTTCACTTTCACTTCAACGAGTCAGTACAGACTGAGGATCGCTGCGCTATCTAACGTCCGAGGAGGTAGGTACCCTAAACGGTCCGTTTCTCATGACCTCACCCAACGGTAGTGGAAGAGGTGGACCTCATTGTCCGTTTAAACCGGAACCTCATGTCTTACTTCGTCCCGTTTCCGATTATCTCAAAACGGTTCTCTTACGTGACGAGTATCGTTTGTGGGAGAAGGTTGTTGTGTTCTCTTCTGAGATGTATACCTGTAGTGGTCTACCAGTTGTGACTTTAGTCTAATTAATATTAGAAACGTCAGTTTTAACCCCTTCAAGATATGTCAGTCATTTTCGTTCTAAGTCTTGACTGACACCGTGTCTGGTACTTAAGGAATAACGGTTTAAGTCTGAATTCAACTTCTTTCATCCCCTTTGGTGATCTGGTAAGTCCATACTGGATTTAGTTTAGGGAATGTTAATATGTCGCCTTCACTCTTTATCTAAGTTCCATAATCTAGACAATCTCACGGACTTCTTGATACCTACCTCCAAACACTGTAACATGTCCTCAGTCCCTAGTTCCGGTAAGGGTTCCTTCTCTTTACGTTTTTCCGCTTTGCCAACAGACTCCTCCGGAATGTTTATCGACACTTTTCTTCTCTTAGGTTTCCGTTTCCTCTTTTTCTTTCTATATGGGTAAATTTACGTCTCAAGGTTTCTTATCGTTCTTCTCTATTCTTTCGGAAAAAGTCACCTTGCATTTCTCTATCTCCTTTTGTTATCTTACCCTTTCTGGTCTCGAGAGAAGTTCTTTTAATCTCTATGGTTCCCTTGTAAAATACGTTTCTACCCGAGTTATTTCCTGTTTTTACCATACCTGGATTGTCTTCGTCTTCTATAGTTCTTCTCCACCGTTCTTATGTGTCTTCTTGATATGTTTTTTCTAGAAATGTTGGGTCTATTAGCACTACCACACTAGTCAGTGGATCTCGGTCCGTAGGACCTTACACTTCAGTTCACTCGGAATCCTTCGTAGTGATGTTTTTTCGTTCACCTCCAAACCTTAAGGTCAACTCGATAAAGTTTAGGACTTTCTACTACGACACTTTCACGACGTGAGTTATACGGTCTTTTAAACCTATTGAGTCGTCACCGGTGTCCTGACCTTTTCCAGTCAAAAGTAAGGTTAGGGTTTCTTTCCGCTACGGTTTCTTACGAGTTTGATGGTGTGTTAACGTGAGTAGAGTGTACGATCGTTACATTACGAGTTTTAAGAGGTACAGTCCGAAGTTGTCATTCACTTGACACTTGAAAGTCTATAAATTCGACCTAAATCTTATCTGTCTCCTTGGTATCTAGTTTAACGGTTGTAGACGACCTAGTAGCTTTTTCGTTCTCTCAATGTCCTTTTTTTAGATGAAGACGAAATAACTGATACTGTTTCGGAAACAGACACACCTGGTGTTGGTTGACACCTTTTAAGACTTCCTCTACCCTTATGGTATGGTGGATTGGACGGAGAACTCTTTAGAATACGTCAAGTCCTTCGTTGTCAATCTTGACCCGTACCTTGTTGTCTGACCAAGGTTTAGTCTCCTCATGTAGTTCCGACATATAACAGTGGGACGAATAAATTGAATATCCGTCTCATGTAGTACTCTTTGAAACCCGACCTTCTTTGTGTTCGACCTTAGTTCTAACGGCCCTCTTTATAGTTATTGGAGTCTATACGTCTACTGTGGTGGGAATACCGTCTTTCACATCTTCTTGATTTTCTCGGAGAACTTCTTGTACTTTGTCCTCTCACTTTTTCAACCGAATTTTGAGTGGTAAGTCTTTTGATTCTAGTACCGTTGGCCAGGGTAGTGAAGTTCCGTTTATCTACCCCTTGGTCACCTTTGTCACCGTCTGAAATAAAAACCCCCGAGGTTTTAGTGACGTCTACCACTGACGTCGGTTCTTTTACTTTCTACGAACGAGGAACCTTCTTTTCAATACTATTTGGACGACGACGATTCAGCGAAGTCAGTACAGGCTGAGACACACTGGGGTATCTGTCGTCGGGCGGTCCGAGAGGGTAGGGACCCTAGGAGGTCCGTTCTTGTGGCCTCACCCAACGGTAAAGGAAGAGGTTACGTGCTTTCACTTTTCACTTTCGCTTCAGCGAGTCAGCACAGGTTGAGTCGTTGGGGTACCTGCCGTCGGATGGTCCGAGGAGGCAGGTACCCTAAAAAGTCCGTTCTCATGACCTCACCCCACGGTAACGGAAGAGGTACTGTTTGGATCTATCGTATAATTTTTCGTCTCTGTAATGAAACGGTTGTTTCCAGGAAGATCAGTTTCCATACCAAAAAGGTCATCAGTACCTACCTGCATTGTCAACCTGATATTACTTTCGACTCACGACTTCTTAACTACGAAAACTTAACCCCACAACCTCTTCTGAGAACTCTCAGGGAACCTGACGTTCCTCTAGGTTGGTCAGGTAGGATTTCCTTTAGTCAGGACTTATAAGTAACCTTCCTGACTGCGACTTCTACTTTGGGGTTATGAAACCAATGGACTACACTTCTTGACTGAGTAATCTTTTCTGGGACTACGACCCTTTCTTACTTCCACCTTGCTCTTCCCCTACTGTCTTCTACTTTACCGACCTACCGTAGTGTCTGACTCACCTGTACTCAAACTCATTTAAGACCCTCAACTACTACCTGTCCCTCCGGACCGTACGACGTCAGGTACCCCAGCGTTTCTCAGCCTATACTGACTCGACTTTACTAACTCTGACTATCCTAAGAGTGAGATCCTAAGCTCTTAACCTTGACTCTCTAAGAAAGTACAGACTCTATAAGTGGACCTACCTTCATTACCTTTGAGACCTTGACGTCCCGTCGGTCTACTTCTTGACGTACTTTTCACAGTCCTCTTCTGTCTTGATTTCGACTGTACGTCTCTCGTTCTTTCCGTTTCTGGTACGTTAGCGTTTTATCTGACGAAACAAATACGTAAAAAAAAGGTCAAGGACTACTGAAAGATCAAAGTTCCAAAGAGATATAAAAGATTAAAACGGAAGATATTTTATGGAGACTTAGGAATGGTGCGTGAGTATGGTCCTTTATGGATAACGGAGAGTACGTTGTCCGAGATTCTCTTTCACAGTATAACCGACTCGGTTTTGTCGTATCGATGTTCCTAAAGGGGACGTGGTTCGACCGTCGAGTGTGACAAACCTTGATTTGTCCTTCTTATCCTTTGTAATAAACCATTGAGAGTCTTTAAACTCATATGGTTTGGTCTTTCTCTATTTGAGATAAGGTCCGAAAAAATACGACTTATCTCTCTTATCTTGTATATGTATCTCTACCGACTACAGATCTAGTTATTTAAATACCATTCTTTTAAGATAAAAAACGGGTACATTAGTCATTTATCTCCGATTGACGACGCTGTTTGTAGTTTTAAAGAGTCCGAATTGTACGATTTTCTAATAAAGAGTGAGTTCGTTTCTAGACAAATCCTTCTATAGGATGTGAATGACCCTTTGTTTGAGATCGGTGGTCATTGAGAAATACTGGAGTACCTAACATCGGACGGTCCGAGGAGACAGGTACCTTAAGAGGTCCGTTCATATGACCTTACCCATCGGTAAGGGAGGAAGTCTCCTATAAAGGTCTGGTCCTTAACTTGGGACCAGAGAACATGACGTCCGTCTAATAAATGGTCGACTAGGGGGTCCCCTTCGGGTAGGTAGACATCGAGATGATACGGATTAAAACTAAGGAAACAATTTAGGAGACTTAGATCCGTCATCTACCTCCTTCTTATCTCAAGTTTTAAAACCTCTGAACTGTCAATTTCGTGACAGATGAAGTTTGGGGTTCTTCTCAATTCTGACTTTTTTTTAACTCGATATTTTTAGGGAATTATAAGTCGGGATGTTTTTACTAGTCTAAGTCTCACATCGGTAGGGTAGAAAAGAAAGTCTTCCGTAATTTCACCGGTCTATGTTTGACTCTTCCTCCGTACTCCCGTTCTTCTATATTTAGTTCGAACCCGTAATATAGATCCTTTCTTAACCGATCACCAGTAACTATATACTTTGGATGAGTTCGTTCATGTAGTCGTCGGATGATTTGAATATTACCTTAACATAAAGGGTTTCGTTTAGGGTCTGAATTAAGTAGAAATAGACATAGTTCGAATTACATTTAAACTCCAAGAGTGTAAACGTGATCGTCCTTTATCAGATTTTTGATACGCCGGTGATCTCTCTTATTAGAAGTCACAGTCAAAATCTACACTGGTACTTCCTATTAAATTTTCTTTCGTAGGAGTTTTCAACCTAGGATTCAAGATCTCTTGTCGTTTGTTTTGTAAAAGAAGTTTCCTCGTCTTAGTCCAAGATTAGTTCCTGTAAAGGAATGAGAAGTCTATTTTAAAACATTGAAAATACTTGGTTAATAACGGTATAAAGATGGTGAAAAAAGACAAAGATGTATCCTCAAACTAAAGATAATAGACAACGACCAATACACCCTCTTTTCTACCTACTCTATTAAACGGAAATCAAGATTGCAGTAACTTACTTCTATGGTTTGAAATCAGACTACTTCTACTGTTCGTTTCACCCTGAGATCCATTAGAGGTACACACCCCTTTTCTCATTGTGTCTATGGACCAGTGGTTTTGTCTGATGACTAACTTGTCAACGTCTCTCACCGAACGATGACTGGTTTAATTACACTAAAAGGAGATCCCGTGTGTTGATTTGAAAAGGAAGGAACATTACACTGACTTAAGACAAGTTAACCTTCTCCGTTACGTTTCGGGGGTCCTGGTTAGTAGAGAGAGAAGGGTGTAGATAATCAACCTCTATGTTAGGGTACTTCAGGGACGTTCGTTTATAAAATTCTAGCGTCTTAATCGAATTCAAGAACTTACTGACAGAAGAGGTGACCATTAGTTGATCTGAACACTCAATCTTTGAAGATGTCACAATCTGACTTTAAACCCTCAAATAGACAGTTTAAGGTCTTAATAGAAACGATTATTTAGTGAGAGAGGGTGAATTGTGTGACGTTTTTTTCAAATTACTTGACTGACTTTATTCCATCTACGAACCGATAATCTCATCTTTATTGATTTTCCTAGGTTGAAACTCTAGTAATAATCCCGGAAGGTTCATAGGTCGAACATACATTACTTTTATTGAATTTATTTATGTTTGTTCGTTCGTTGTTTTGTGGATCTAGAGATTTCTACCTTACATTTATCAGAGGTGATAGAGGTGTAAAAATAAGTGTTATTACGGGATTCTAATTCCGGTTATTCTTCTACTTATCATAGTCAAGTCAGTCAAGTCAGCGAGTCAGCACAGGCTGAGAAACGTCGGGGTACTTATCGTCGTGTGGTCCGGAGGGACAGGTAGTGGTTGAGGACCTCAAGTGGGTTTGAGTGCAGGTAGCTCAGTCACTACGGTGGGTCGGTAGAGTAGGAGACAGCAAGGGAAGAGGAGGACGGGGGTTAGGAGGGTCGTAGTCTCAGAAAAGGTCACTCAGTTGAGAAGCGTACTCCACCGGTTTCATGACCTCGAAGTCGAAGTCGTAGTCAGGAAGGTTTCTTGTGGGTCCTGACTAAAGGAAATCTTACCTGACCAACCTAGAGGAACGTCAGGTTCCCTGAGAGTTCTCAGAAGAGGTTGTGGTGTCAAGTTTTCGTAGTTAAGAAGTCGTGAGTAGAAAGAAGTGTCAGGTTGAGAGTGTAGGTATGCACTGGTGACCTTTTTGGTATCGGAACTGATCTATCTGGAAACAACCGTTTCATTACAGAGACGAAAGGTTATACGATAGATCCAACCAGTATTGAAAAGAAGGTTCCTCATTCGTAGAAAATTAAAATACCGACGTCAGTGGTAGAGGTCACTAAAACCTCAGGGGGTTTTTGTTTCAGACTGTGACAAAGGTGACAAAGGGGTAGATAAAGGGTACTTCACTACCCTGGTCTACGGTACTAGAAGCAAAAGACTTACAACTCGAAATTCGGTTTAAAAAGTGAGAGGTGAAACTGAAAGTAGTTCTCCGAAAAATCAAGGAGAAGTGAAAGACGGTTTTCCCACCACAATAGACGTATAGACTCCAATAACTATAAAGAGGGTCGTTAGAACTAAGGTCGAACACGAAGAAGGTCGGGTCACAAAGAGTACTACATAAGACGAATATTCAATTTATTCGTCCCACTGTTATATGTGAACATAGGTTTAAACGACGATTCTTTGACTTCAGAAGAGAATGGATATCAGGTTTTCACCATTTCTTGGACGGACGGTCACGTCCTCTATATTCACTGAACTCAAGTTAGGGACCTAACCCTTCTAGGGGTCTGACCCTTATAGGGGACCTCCTCCCGTACCGTTATGTGAGGCCATAAGAACGGACCTTTTAGGGTACCTGTCTCCTCGGACCACCCGATGTTAGGTATCCGAACGTCTCAGTCTGTACTGACTTCGTTGAATGGTCCGTACGTGTGTACCAGGTTTAGACCGAAAATTGAGTGTAGGGACGAATACCGGAAAATTCTTAAGAACTCTTCAGAACATCTTTTGGTTTCGAGTGTATACCACGGACACAATTTCTTAGGTGGACGGTAACGTCCTCTGTACTCTGTACCCAAACTAGTTATACAGGTCTTCTAGGGGACCTCCTCGTTTACTGTTTTGTGAGGTCATAAGGACGGACCCTTTAGGGTACCTGTCTCCTCGGACCACCCGATGTCAGGTACCCCAACGTGTCTCGACCTGTGTTGACTCGTATGTGTGTATGTTTTCTACTTGGAATCCCGTCACCCAATGTCGAGGAAATGTACAGGATCGTGACTAATGTTTATATATTTCGTCACAGAAATGGTGGAGGTTTCTCATGGGATAGGGTTTAGAAGTGAGCCATTTCCTTTTTTGTCTCAAGTACAAATACTTGGTTAATTGTGTCTGACGATGTTACTTGTCACTAGGAAAGTAAACGAAACGACACACGGACAAAGTAGTACGATAAATAGGAAGCCTATGTGTTAAGGTACTTTATAAAACCTTTACAGTCGAATCGGGGGAAACGATCATCCTTAAAAAATTGCTGTCGAAAGAGAAGATGAGGAGAGGAAGATACGTTCACTTTCGACGAATCGACACAGGTTGAGAAACGTTGAGGTGCCTGATATATCAGGTACCTTAAGAGGTCCGGTCTTATGACCTCAAACATCGGTAAGGGAAGAGGTCCCCTAGAAGGGTTGGGTCCCTAGCTTGGGTCCACCCACCTAGGAAATGGTTGACTCAGTGGTCTCTTCGGTCGTAAAGGAGACCTGATGTCGACGGGTCCGGACACCTAACAACACATAATGTTTTACCACCTCACTACGTCAGTTCTTGTAGACACTGATACACCCTTCTTACAATAAAAAAGATAACGCGTCGGCTTCTCTTTATGATCTCTTTGTGGAGTCTGTTACGGAGGGTGGGGTGCTGTTGAAAGAAGGATACCATGGACTGGACGTCTCAGGGATCGTCAGACAGATATGTTAGACTGATACGTCTATAGGAGAGACCCGTATCACCTATCTGACCTTCACCCGTGTCGTAACTTTTCATTTGGTCACTTTAATATAAAGGACCTTAAAAGGTTAAACTCTAAGATCTAGTTGGACTGTCAGATGAGTCCGTCTAGTACGTTTTTGTCACTTTTACTCCAATCGTAATAGACGATTCTAGTGTCTCCTCTCCCATTTCGATCTGACGTTTCTTACCTCTTACTGCGTTTGTCCGTCTCTTAGTCTCCGTTCTCCGGTACTCTGGACCCTTCGTACTCCGAGTCTCGTCGACGTGCCTGGTCGGTACTCAGGACGACTTCTTGTCTGACAGGAGGTGGTAGAGGTCAAAACATTTTCTCTTGAGACATAGAGGAGGTGTTTACGGAAAGACAAGAACAACAGTACAACAACCGAGATCGATCGAGGACAGTCAAAACAAAGGATTACGGGTTTCGTTTCGCCGATCGGTGCGGGTGACTCCGAATGGGGAAACATGGGAATTAAGGGATTGAAGGCGGAGTGAGTCTCCAGAATCAAGTAGAATGGGTGACAGTCAGACAACTCTACAGTCGTAACGGGAGAGGTTCTGAATTGCTACGTCCCAAGGACCATCTAAGTGATCTGACATCTGATAAAAAAAAAAGGAAGAGTCAAAACAACTGACGTTTTAAGGAAAGGGAAACGAAATGACTTCAGTCTAAAGTTTATACATTCCTAATTGGAAACATACGAAAATTTCCCCGAAGGTCCACCTCGCCATTTTTTATTTTTTACTTCATTACGGTTTACATCTTATATATTCTGTATTTCTCATAATCATCGTCTTATCGGCTGACTCGCTGAAGTGAAAGTGAAAAATGAAACTACGTAACCTCTTCCTTTACCGTTGGGTGAGGTCACAAGAACGGACCTCTTAGGGTCCCTGCCGCCTCGGACTACCCGACGTCAGATACCCCAACGTGCCTCAGCCTGTGCTGACTTCTGAATCGTCGTCGTCGTCGTCGTCTTATCGTCGAAATTTTTGTACATACATACGTACACCCCCACCCCCCGCGCGTGCGCGATGAAGTACAGGCTGAGAAACGTCGGGAGATCTGACATTGGACGTTCCGAGGAGGCAGGTACCCTAAAAGGTCGGTTCTTATGACCTTACCCAACGATAAAGGAAGAGGTGCCCTAGAAGGGCTGGATCTCTAGCTTGAGTGTAAAGGGTGTAATCGTCCACCTGAGAGATGGACACCGGTTAGTGTCTTCGGGTAATAAATTTAGTCTCTATGAAATAAGACAGACTAGTCTTTTGAACACTAAAGAATTTTAGTAAAGAAATCACATAACTTAAAAGACACGAATCAAGTCAGATGTCACCCCAATAAACTCGACTGGATCGATTCCAGAGGATACGAAATGTGCCTGAAGAATCCGGAGGAGGTTCAGGTGCGATTTTCAGTGGACTTTTATGAATGGAAGATTATCTAATTTGTACGTAGTTTCGGTTCAACGAAAACAAAAAATGTAAAAAGCGAAACCCGAAAGTTAAGAATATATGAAATTATTTTCAGACAAGAGGTAAATTATCTCTTTGTGATCTCAAATGACTCGTGAAGATTGGGATATGACAGGTACCCCAGGAGTTCCCTTATGACTTCACCAAACGGTAAGGGAAGAGGTCACCCTCAACCACTACCTGTTCCTTCAGACCGTACGACGTCAGACACCTCAACGTTTCTCAACCTGTACTGACTCTCTGACTTGACTTGACTTGAGATTGGGATACCGGATACAATACGGTTGGAGTCTACGAGAGGTTTATTGAATAAAATAATCTGTTACCTTTTCATTATTCCTTCGTGACTATTCTGTAACAAAGACGTCCAACGAAACAACAAGTTAGTGAGCTAGTACAGACTGAGAAAACGCTGGGGTACCTGACATCAGACGGTCCGAGGGACATGTACCCTAAAGGGTCCGTTCTTATGCCTTCACCCAACGGTAAAGGAAGAGGTCTCCTAGAAGGACTGGGTCCCTGACTTGAACGTAGAAGACGTAACCGTGTACCTAAGAAATGGTCGATTCGGAGGACCTTTCGGTCTCAATTGTGTACGTGTGTGGATTTAGCTGGTCGTTTAATATATTCCACCGGATCCCTAAACGATAAGATCTCGACCGAATTCACTCTGTCGAGGTGACCCCGTTCAAACGAGTTGACAGAGTAGGTGAAGGAGTCCAATTGACTCCGTACAAGAGAAATACCCTCATTGTCTTTGTGTTGTCTTGGTGAGGCTTAAGTGAGTTCCGGACTATAACCGTGGGACAGTGAAGACGGGATGACATAATGGGTTTCGTTTAGTGTACCGGTTTACGTCTTCGGTTACCAACCCCTTATGTGAAGTGAAAATACACTCTTTGACTTTTTAGGTGCACAGTTTCCCGGGTCTATCTTTCTAAAAAAATTTTTTTAGTTCCTGGTACTAAGTTAGGTGGTGGTGGTGGTGAGGGTCACTCGGACGATCGTGATATAAACTTTACTTATTTAATCTAAACTATAAAAATCCAAGAAAGATCGAGACATTAATACCAAGACATTATTTGAAAAGTTATATAACGAAATGGTAAGGTTTAATAAAAATAATAGGATGATTAGTATCCATAAACACGTCTAATTTAAATATTGTGTGATGTCTACGAAGTTCTTTACATTATGTAAATAATAAGATAAAGGCCTCTCCTGGTGTTAATCTAATGTGAGCTTTTAGATAATTGATGACGAAAAAAAATGGAATTCCCTTTTTTCTTTCCTAAAACATGGGAACCTACATTAAGTATATAGTAGTCTGGAATGACCGGACGTCTTTACTTACTCCAGTGTAGTCTAAAAAATGGCGTAGTGGTAAATGACCAAGACATTAGGTGGACATATTTAACGACGTCGAGGTTGGAGGTGTGGGGTGTTACGGTGACTTAGTAGAAATTCTCAAGGATCAGACGTGACACGTACGAATATTTATTCAGGTGAATATAAGAGGGGGAGGTCTTTTAAATGACTAGGAACAGGGATGCTTATGTGAATTCCTGTCGTAGAATTCAGAAGAACTGTATTTTATTTTACGTGGGTAGAATCCACATGTACAGTTACTGAAAACTGTTTAAACATGTGAGCTCATTGGAATTGGTCTCAGATCTATAACTCGTAAAGGTATTGGGGTTTTCCAAGGTCCATGGGGAACGGTTGTTAGGAAGAGAAAGACGGGGGTCGGGGTCCATCTGTGACTGGTTGAAGGAAAGTGAGATCTAATCTGAACGGAAAAAACGTCTCCAAGTACATTTACTTTCAAAATATAGTCCGAAACTTAGACTGAAGAAATCGAGTCGTCCTAAATTAACACTAAATAAGTATACCGACGTACATAGTCACACAAATAAGGAAATATGACGACTCATCATGAGGTAACATATATGTGTGTCGGTAGACGAATAGGTAGGTTGTTGACTTCTTGTAAACTCTATAAAAAGGTTTCTCCCCGTAGTACTTTTTACACTTACACAGACCGGTTCAAAAATGTATCCATGTATAATATGGAAGAGTAAATTAGTAATAATATCCATACATTACCTTAAACACCGTACAAAATCCTCCGATTACTACAACTCGTTGAAAGGTTCACTATTAAGCAGTAAACATATATCATAAAATACAATTCATAAAAGTTAGAAAACGGATAAAAATTAACCGAGTTGAATAATGACTCATCATTCTTAAACATGTATAAGACCTGTGTCTAGGAAGTAGTCTATGTACACAACTTTATAAAAAATGGACAGTAATATAATTGATAGAAGACACTCTTAAAAAAATTGATTTTGTGGAAATAGTCAAATGTGAAAATACCAAACACGTAAATACAGGATACAGTTTTTAAACACAGATAGAGTTAACTAAAATATAGGTTAACAAATGACGATCATTTACTATGATTGAATGACAAGAGATTACAATAATTTGGATAAATAATTTACGTTATCGAAACCACTGATAAAAAATCGCAAAAAATTTGTTGTTAAAATAATTGTCTATTGAAACGAAGAAGGACAAGTTAGACTTACAGAAAAAAAAAATATACAATAGCAACTTTACAACTTATTCTCATTTCTCTTTCCTGTCAGAACGGCAAATTGGTTAAAATCTCGTTTTGATAAGTTACACTACTGATTCGTACCCCAGCGACGATATAAAAAGACATTTTCGAGAAATAATCTAACTCCTCTCAGAGAAAACAAAAATTAAACCACTATCAAAAAGAGTGTTTAACCAATTCAAAATCAATAAAAAAGGGACGAAGATAAATCCCTTAGTATACCTAAAAGAGGAAATAAAACAAATTACACCACTTTATATAAAGATTTAGGTTTTAATTTAAGGACTAAATTGTAATAAACCAGTTAATGAACTATAATAGTTGGCACCAAAACAAACAAACAAAACAAAACAAAAATGACTTAAACTAAACGATCCTAAATTTTCAAAAATCAAAAGAAAAAATACAGAAACCGTCTAAAAGTGTAGACTAATTCACGACGGGAATATTTTACTCGATCTTTCTTAAGGAAGGACGAGACAAAAGACTTTCTCAAACCATTTTAATCGCAATAATAAACAAACTAACAAACTATCTTAAATGTTTACGTAGATAGAACGTTAACAGAAACACCCTTCTTAAATCAATAATTAAGTTCAAGAAATTATCAATATTTCGATAAATCTAAAAATAAAGAAGAGCTCAGTTAAAACCATTAAACACAGACAATTCCTTAAACGAGTAAAGTACTCCCGCAATATTAAATAATTATATGTCACCGAGTATTATAAAGGAAAATAGAGATGTTCTAGACAACTTAGAGACAATGTGGGAAAGTAAGTACTATAACCACCACACACAGAAAGGAGAAAAGGGAAGAAATTAGACCAATCTTCACAGAGATAAAATAGTGAGAGTTTCGAAAACAACTGTGACTCAGAAAAGTAAAAGAGAAAGTACCTAAAGAAAAATGTAGGGATGAAGATAACTCCAACTTTAATTAAACGGGAAAGAAGAGAACGAAGCATTCAACTTTTGTATCCATTAAATAAAACCTGGAACGACGAAAAGATGATATTTATAAATTTCGAGATTTTAAAGAGTAGGATATTAAAGTCTATAAATATAAAAATGAAAAAGGGTAAAGATTTATAAAAATAAAGGGGACACTAAGAAAAAACTGAGTAATCAATCTCTTTGTAAAAATTTAAAGATCCATAAACCGAGAAAGGATCTTATAACCTTTTATGGAACTACGAACCTTTCTAACTCCCGTCCTCCTCTTTCCCCGTTGTCTCCTACCCTACCAACCTACCATAGTGACTGAGTTACCTGTACTCAAACTCGTTTGAGACTCTGTATGACTTCCTGTCCCTTCGGACCGTACGATGTCAGGTACCCAACGTTTCTTAACTTGTGATGAGTGGACTTGTTGTTCCATAGAATAATACAGATTAAATTAATATAGTACTCGTTTCTTGTATGAAAAATACCTAAACCTGGAAATTTAAATAACTCTGAAAAGTTTATCGACGTATATCAGATTGAAATTCTTACAAAGGTACGTGTGAACTTTACTTGCACAAAAGACGTTAATGATCCACTTTATAAGATATTACAGTCAATCCAGTTCAACCACTGTTACAACAAGATCAGAAGTTATAGGAATGACTAAAAGAGAGATGGAGAAGATAACTAATGACCGTCTTCTGACAACATCAAAGGTTTATATTAACACCTAAATCGATAAAAAGGTAAGTCAAACAGTCATAAATTAAGTGCGTAAAATTTTGAGATAACAATTAACATGTGTATAAATCTTAATGATTCAGATTGATTAATTTACCCTGGAGGGTACACCGTGTCACCATTTCTTAGGTGGACGGTTACGTCCTCTGCGTTCTCTACGTCCAAGCTAGGGACCCAGTCCTTCTAGTGGATCTCTTCCTTTGTCGTTGGGCGAGGTCATAAGAACGGACTCTTTAAGTGTACCCGTCTCCTCGGACCGTCCGATGTGAGGTACTCCAGTGTTTCTCAACCTGTGTTGACTCGTTGACTCGTGTGTGTGTTTGTGTGCAGATTAATTATTTGACTGGAAGATAGTAAACTTTAAGTAGAGAAGTAGAGAACAACACTTCAGTTACAAAGATTCTAAATAACAATTGGAACATATAAAACAAAGTAGGGAGATTAAAAGTAGATCGACAAAGAAATATATATTCTCTTAAAGAACTCTTGTCAAGTTGACCCTAAAAAGTAGGTTAAATTGTTAGAGAATAAAAATTATTTCACAAATCTAATAAATGTAGATTATTTTCAAAATCATAATAATCCAAGTCCATAAATAATATGATATACTGTGAAACTTAGAAAAAAGAGACTATAAGAGGGAAATACCTCAGAATAATATGTTAAAACAGTGTGTTAAGTGATTTCTAGAGAAGTAATAAAAAAAGTGTTAAAAAAAGAGTGACACGAACTAAAACGTCAAAAACAACGATCCTAAAATTCAAGTAACTAAAGGAAGACCTCAAAGATCGGAAGATGATTATGGTAGTCACTGATAAAGTAGAATCTATAATAAAAAAGGACATTCAAAATAAAACAAAAAAATTTATAGAATGTAAAGGGTTGATAGTATAAAAGAAAATACATCAACTCATATAAGCATTATTGTATGACCATTTGGGAAGTAAAAAGTTAACATCTAGAAAAAGATATGTGAGTAGGTTACAATACAATTTCACGGAGTGGATAGTCGTATAACTCTTTGAAAAGAAACTTTTAGTCTGTGACATTTGAAATACACCAACTTACAAAGTAGAAACAAGTGATGGAAATTTTCCACAACTAATAACAAGACGAATAGTCAAAACAATAAATTTCAATTCGAACTAGGAAAGTTCTAAATGATATTGAAAACCCTCATGAAGATATATTATCAAATATGAGATACTTTACAAATCGGTGTAAAGATTCCCTATTGAAAAGCCTACAGTTCACTTACGGAACTCACTAGTTACTCCTGATTGTTGAGACCGATGACCTTTTAATTTATAGAAAGTTAAGGTGACGTGTGCTAGACTTTTGTCGAGTGTCTAGTGTGTATGAAGAAACAGGTTGGAATACCTCAAAGTAGGAAGTGTACAAGTTAAATTATAAGTCTTATCTTAGTTATCCCGTGAACCCGTCCAAATACCTTGTGAACAAGATACAAGAATAAAAGTTGTAGATGGGGGTGTTGAAAGTTGGTACTAGATAAAACCCTAGGAAAAGGGACTAGATTCCAAATCTACCACGAAGGTTTCTCTTTCGTCTCAACTAAAATCCCAATTGGAACAAAGGAATGGGTGAGGGGTTTTAGTGTCATAACAGGACCTACAAAAGGTTATAATTTTTTGAGAAGTATAATAAAATAAAAGATCGACAAAAACTACCCTCCAATTTATAACAGGTACAATAAGGTAACAAATGGTTTTCGTTTTTAAAATAGACTCTTCACCCATTTAATCATATCGGTCCTTTGTCAAAATTCCCCTTGTGACAACAAAAAATTGTGGTTGGTACCCTTTGTCATTATCAAATCTTCAATGAGGTTTTGTTTTAGGTTACCTCACTTTATCGATACCGGTTGGACTGAATTTTATTAGTTTATTGTTAGAATGGTTATTCTCGTCACACCGACTCATCTCTCTAAAATACCTTTTGAAATTCTTTGAAAGAGACTAAGTTTTAACATACAGTCATTAAATATTTCCGTTAAGAATTTACATCTGCTAAGATCTCTTCGGGTCTCTGTTAGTAAAGGTTTATTAGTAGGTATCGAATTTCAGGACAGGTTGTATAATGTGTCTATTCTATGACTTGTTTACTATATTTGACAGTTATAGGTCGGAGTAAGGTCAAATTCTCTTTCCAAACCTATTATCCCTTTATCTTATATATTGTCAAGTTACTTTGACAGAGATAACATTCTACTCAATTTGTTTTATTTATATTTTGATAAACTGTCAATTTTCCATACCGCCCTACTCAATGTCACACATAACCCACACCCCTTCCTCTTTTTCTCAGGTACTTCTTTCCATCCAATTCTCTTTGAATTAAGTAATAAGGTCTTTTGTCTTCTTTAAAATTATATTGACTAAGTACAATAGTTACTATATTTCCGTCTACGCCTGTGACTTTATCTTCAAAGTCTTACCCAATAAGTCGTTCTTTCGTTCTATTTCGTCCATGACTCACTACTTTGTCAATAACTGACTCGTTTCTTTAGGTCACCTATTATTGAGTTACCGTCTGAAATGAACCTTCCCTATTATTGAAACATCTCTTATTCTCTTATATGTGATAAAACTACCCCTACTATAAGACTCTTTTTTTGGGTCTTTCTATATATCTTCTCTTCATCTTAAAACGTCTTTCCACTTCTTATAACTTCCGTTTGTTTACTCAACTGCATATCAATAAACTACACAGATTTCTTCTCTACACATGTTTACTTCGTTTTACGTGACAATTTATTCCTTTTTTTTATGTTCTTTGATTCCACCGGGGTATAGATATCGACTTGTCCGGAGGGATAGTATGTGTGTGTTTTTCTCGATGTTCTTCTATATGGAATTACTACTATAAGAAATCGAAGTTCCCCGTTCTTCTTTTGGAACGGATTATCCCTTTTTTCTCTAGTAGATGATTGGTCTCTTCTTTTTACACTGACCGGACTTATAAGAGTCATTAGAGTCTATTGTTTCAAAACTACTCTTTTCAGAAAACTGTTTTAATAGATAAGGTAGTCAGGTCAATAATTGGTATAAACTTCCCTAATTTGTCAGAGTTTATAAGTCCCTAACACTTTAATCTATCTGTCTGTCAGTCTGCAAAGGACCTCTCTTTTTACAAATTCGGTTAGATCCGTTGGTTGTATAAGTTTATTTTTTGAGTGTTTACTTGTTCAATGTCATAGTTGTCCTTTTTTTCCTCGATTTTTTTCCTTTTTCTTCATCTTTTAAAGTAGTAGAAACCTTTATTTCAGTCACAGATGACAAATTAAAGTCTTTAAATATTTAATCCTTTATATGATACATATGTGAATTCTAATGATAAACTTCAATATTCTCACTATTAATCAACTTGATTCCTGTACGCCGGATGGATTGTTTACTAGTCATCATCACCCATCCGTGTTCTCCCGGATGTCCTCGATAGGGTGTAACTTCCAGTTCTTGCCGTCGCCATTCCTCTATGGGGAGTAGGTTCCATTCCTCGTCGCCGACACTAAACGACCTTGTCTGTACTTCTCTATAGGGTGCGTGTTCCATTCTCTTTGGGTTCATTCTACCATCCACGAGGTTCTCCCGTAGTCTCCCGTCTGTGTGATTTTCGTATGAGTGTCTTTTAATCAGTTAGATTAGTGTGATCCTGTTGTCGGAACAGATTGAGTTACTTTGGTTTGGTACGGGCGCCCCGTTGGGTTCTCCCCACCCAGTACCACCTCTCTAGACTGTCTTACACCAGGTGACCTCTTCCCTTACCGTTCGGTGAAAGCATAAGAACGGAATTCTTGGGGTACTTGTCATCCTTTTCCTTTTTACTATCCTATGGTTTTCTCCTTGAGGGGTCCAGTAATCCACGGGTTATACGATGACCTCTAGTCACCTCTTTATTGAGGTCTTTCTTCCTTCCCTACCTCGGTTTCGTTTTTGTTATGGGTCAAGACCTGCACTGACCACTATCTTCGTTCCAGGCTACGACATTTCTCGTTATAACGTATCCTTGGACCTTACAGTCCAGGCACTTAGTTCCGTTTAACCTTCACCAGTTTGTTCTCTACCGTTCCCACTTACAGCTGTAAGATCCTTAGTCGTTTGATTTACCTGACCTTACCCACTTAAATTGAGTCTACTGCTAATATAGATGATGACACCGGTCCTTAGGGAGTCTTCTTTACCTCATCGGTAGTACCAGTTGTTGTCTCAGGTTTTACGTCATGAGCCTACGTTAGAGTTTTTGCTGTCTTACTAGAGACAAGCAGAGGTTCCGTTTGGTAAGTTATAGTGTCAATAGGTTCAGATACGGGGTTGGTGATTGCGACTTCTTTGACTTCAACTTGCCAAAATGCTTCTGGATGTTCTGGAAAATCTTGATTGTGGGTTTTTTCTACAGGAAAAGTAATATCCCCTGACCTTCCGTTTTCATCCTTCAGTTCTTTGTGGACCTCATTGTCCGTTCAAACCGGAACCTTACGCCTTACTTCGTCCCGTTTCTGATTATCTCAAAACGGTTCTTTTACGTGACCAGTATCGTTTGTGGGAGAAGGTTGTTGTGTTCTCTTCTGAGATATGTACCTGTAGTGGTCTACCAGTTGTGGCTTTAGTCTGACTAAGATAAGAAACGTCGGTTTCTACCTCTTCACGATATGTCAGTTGTTTTTTTTCTGGTCCTCGACTGACACCGAGTCTAGTACTTGAGGAATAATGGTTTAAGTCTGAGTTTAACTTCTTTTATCCCTTTTGGTGATCTGGTAAGTCCATACTGGATTTAGTTTAGGGAATACTAATATGGCACCTTCACTCTTTATCTAAATTGCCAGATCTAGACTAGCTATCTCACGGACTAGTTGATACCTTACTCCAAGTACTGTGACATGTCCTCTGTCCCTAGTTCTGGTAGGGGTACCTTTTCTTTACGTTTTTTCGTTTTACCGACAGACCCCTCCGGAATGTTTATCGACACTTTTCTTCTCT
>SJYO01048061.1:10105851-10145978 GCA_006410555.1 Capra ibex | reverse complement strand
CGACCTGACCTTCTTTGTGTTCGACCTTAGTTCTAACGACCCTCTTTATCGTTATTGGAGTCTATACGTCTACTGTGGTGGGAATAAAGTCTTTCACTTCTCCTCGATTTTTCGGAGAACTACTTTCACTTTCTCCTCTCGATTTTTCAACCGAATTTCGAGTTGTAAGTCTTTTGCTTCTAGTACCGTAGGTCAGGGTAGCGAAGTATCCTTTATCTACCCCTTTGTCGCCTTTGTCACAGTCTGAAATAAAACCCCCGAGGTTTTAGTGACGTCTACCACTGACATCGGTACTTTAATTTTCTGCGAATAAGGAACCTTCTTTTCAATAGTGGTTGGATCTATCATATAAGTTTTCGTCTCTGTAATGAAACGGCTGATTCCAGGTAAATCAGTTCCGATACCAAAAAGGACGCCAGTACATACCTACACTCTCAACCTGACACTTCTTCCGACTCGCGGTTTCTTAACTTCGAAAACTTGACACCACAACCTCTTCTGAGAACTCTCAAGGAACCTGACGTTCCTCTAGGTTGGTCAGGTAAGACTTCCTCTAGTCGGGACCCTAAACAAACCTTCCTTACTACGATTTCGACTTTGAGATCATGAAACCGGTGGAGTACGCTTCTCAACTGAGTAACCTTTTCTGAGACTACGACCTTCCCTAATCCCCGTCCTCCTCTTCCCCTGCTGGCTCCTACTCTACCGACCTACCATAGTGGCTGAGCTAATTGCACTCAGACTCACTTGAGGCCCTCTACCACTACCTGTCCCTCCGGACCGCACTACGCTAAGTACCCCAGTGTTTCTCAGTCTGTGCTGACTCGCTGACTTGACTTGACTCACCCATCCTTAACCCATTATCTTGTATGTCTTTTTAAATCTTTTAATTCTTTGGTTGTTTCTTCAGATCTCAATTGTGTTTGTTCTACTTTTTGTTGTTTGATAATACTGTTATTCACATTTAACTTAACTAGGAGTTTTATCATTAATTAAGTTGTTGTGAAACTCTAGGAAAATACACGGTCCGTGATAATTATTCGTTTTATCTGGTTTAAGTGTGGAGACAAATCAAACGGTCAATTGGTTTCTAATCTCTTCATTGCTTTGAGAACTCACGATATTTCTCTTTATGTCTTACGATTCTTGAGATGTTGGCTATATACACAAGAAAAGAAGACCTTTAAATTACCGAAGATTAATTACGATTATAAACACTGATAGATCACTCCTATATAGTAGGTTTGAAAAATAAAACAAATATGTTTCCGGGATTTTCAAACAATTGAAATTGTAAAATATAAAAAGATAAATAGTTTTAATCCAAATTTAAAAGTAGGAAACTAGGTGAACTGTTGTACCTATCTTATGGATTAGGTAAGTAGAGATACTACTTGACATCTTTACGAGTAAAAAGTACAAAAGTAAAAAAGAATTTGTTTCTCATCTTTTGTTCTCAATGAAGACTAAGTACCGTCAGATGTCACAATGTTATGGTAAAGGTCTAAACGTATTCGATTCACCTAAGGTCCCTATCCTTCCTTTTCTTAAACGTACGCTCGTTAAGTTTAGGAAAGTTTAAAAGACGTGACACGTGTGTTCCTAGAGGTCAGTCCTTTTTTTTTTTTTTTTTGAGGGACAAAAAAAAGAACGGAAGGAAATAAAAATGTGACTGAATTCATCCTTCATTTACAAAGACTGTCCAAAACCAACCTTTTATGAAACATTTACAAACGTAATATAAAAGGAGGCTCCTCAGTGTCCGANCTAAGGTCCCTATCCTTCCTTTTCTTAAACGTACGTTCGTTAAGTTTAGGAAAGTTTAAAAGACGTAACACGTGTGTTCCTAGAGGTCAGTCCTTTTTTTTTTTTTTTTTTGAGGGATAAAAAAAAGAACGGAAGGAAATAAAAATGTGACTGAATTCATCCTTCATTTACAAAGACTGTCCAAAACCAACCTTTTATGAAACATTTACAAACGTAATATAAAAGGAGGCTCCTCAGTGTCCGAGAAAGTACCATGGTCCCGGCTGTCGTGACTGGTGTTTTAATTACTTTTCAGTGACTTAACACGTTTCTATGTTTCTCCGGTTTTGTGCTTGTCAAGGGTGGGGGTGGGGGGTGTTAAGTCGTAAAAAGGACTCCGAAATAGTCAAAATTGACACTAGATTAAGTTTAACTGTGGACCGTTCACCAACAAGGTGACTACCATGGAAGGATCATTGTTTGCAAAACCAAGGAATCTACAAACAGTAACGTAGTAGCGTCGAAGAACCTTTGTGAAACTAAAATTGATCTTTTTAGTTTTGACAAACCTCTGTTGTGATTTCTGCGGAAATAAGGAACCCCGGTCGAGATTTACACTTGTGTTTGTTACGTTTACACACAAAGTAATCCACGCAGGAAACCAGTTCGGAGTCACGTCTGTGTGAGAGTTGTACACGTGTTACTCCGTAATTCGAAATACTTAACGGTTCCCTCCAGGACCCCTCCACCGAACCAGACGGTTTAAAAATGTGTAGACTTGATTGTTAAATTCCTAGTCACGTTGGAGACACTGTCTTAATGGAAATTGACAAACTATACACTTAAAATGGTTATGAGATTATAGTCCTCTATTTATGTTTACACTGTCACTTTATTTTGGAAAATTCCTTTACTACCGTCGGTCTAAAAGTACGTCGGAAGTTTATATAAGATTTTTGGTTCATACTTAAGTCTTGATATGAGTCAATAAGGTCAAATTACCACTGAAATCCCCCTTCTTCCTTCCTTCCTTTTTACCTTCCTCTTACCTCCCCATTTCTTTTCCGATAATCGTGTATTTCATAAAATAAATATAATTGAAGTACTCTTCTCGTTTTCACAATCGTTATTCGGTCTACGCATTTTGTAAGAAATATTTGTACTTTAATTTGTCATCTGTGACCGAAACAAATAAGAATCTAATTACTTCTTCAGAAACACTGAGTCGACCGTTTCTTAGGTGGGTGTTACACCCTCTGGACCCAAATTAGGGACCCAACCCTTCTAGGGGACCTCTTCCCTTTACAATGGGTGAGGTCATAAGACCGGACCTTTTAGGGTACCTGACATATTAAGTACCCCATCGTTTCTCAGTCTGTGTTCTCTGAAAATGAAAGTGGACCTTTTAATTATAACTGAATATCATTTCTCTACCCTTTATTAGGGAGTCTACTGTTCTGAGTTGAAGGATATTAAAGGATTTATCCATAATTCTATATCATGACGTTTCCGTCACACGTTAAACTATAAAAGGGTAGTGGTTCACGTTCTGAACCGGATAAGTAAGTAACACAGTTGTTTAGAAATCATTCGGTAGGATAAGTTTAATGACAATCCAACATAATCAGTGAGTCAGTACAGACTGAGAGACACTGAGATTCCTGACATCAGGTGGTCCGAGAAGACAGGTACCCTAAGGGGTCCGTTCTTATGACCTCACCCAATGGTAAGGGAAGAGGTCCCCTAGAAGGGTTGGGTCGCTAACTTGTACCCAGAGGACGTGACGTTCGTCTAAGAAATGGTAGACTCGGTGGTGTTCGTACATTATGACCCTGGAAGGGACATTTTGAATATAAAACTGTCCTTTCTGTTTATGACTTATTCTCTGACTGTGTAATTACCTATTGAATAACCTGACTATCTACCCACCTGTCTACCTCTCTATCGACCTACCTTACCTATGATTTTGTCTACTGGACTCTTAAACGTACTCCGAGACTTTGGAATTAGAAATCATGTTATCACAGCCCGTTATGAACGACGACTTCTTTACGAACAAGTCACATACTTACTAACTGATCTACTATTGTGTTTTCAATATTTAGAAGTTTATGAGTTTATGGATAAAATATCCGGATAATATAAGATTTACGGTGTTTGTTCAGAAGATAATCGGACTATATTGTGAAATTTTAGAGTGACGATTTAGTGGGTAAAGATTTCTTATACCGTCTCTCACGAGAAAGAGGTGATGATTGAATAATCTCGATTAGTATCAATTACTTATTAGTATCAACTAGAGTGTTTACTCTTTTTAAAAATATTTTCATTTTTAGAGGAAACTGTTTCCTCCGTTCTTATATGTTACCTCATTTCTGTTAGAGAAATTGTTCACCACGACCCTTTTGACCAGTTGGTGAACATTTTCTTACTTTGATCTAGTGAAAGATTGTGGGGTGTGTTTTTATTTGAGTTTTACCTAATTTCTAGATTTACATTCTGGTCTTTGATATTTTGAGGATCTCCTCTTGTATCCGTTTTGTGAGAGTCTGTATTTAGTGTCGTCCTAGGAGATACTAGGTGGAGGGTCTTAAGACCTTTATTTTCGTTTTTATTTGTTTACCCTAGATTAATTTTAATTTTCGAAGACGTGTTGTTTCCTTTTATATTCGTTCCACTTTTCTGTCGGAAGACTTACCCTCTTTTATTATCGTTTACTTCGTTGACTGTTTGTTGATTAGAGTTTTTATATGTTCGTTGAATACGTCGAGTTAAGGTCTTTTTATTTGCTGGGTTAGTTTTTTACCCGGTTTCTTGATTTATCTGTAAAGAGGTTTCTTCTGTATGCCTACCGATTGTTTGTGTACTTTTCTACGAGTTGTAGTGAGTAATAATCTCTTTACGTTTAGTTTTGGTGTTACTCCATGGTGAAGTGTGGTCAGTCTTACCGACGCTAGGTTTTTAGACGTTCGTTATTTACGACCTCTCCCACACCTCTTTTCCCTTGGGAGGATGTGACAACCACCCTTACGTTTGATCATGTCGGTGATACCTCTTGTCACACCTCTAAGGAATTTTTTAACGTTTATCTTGATGGAATACTGGGTCGTTAGGGTGACGACCCGTATGTGTGGCTCCTTTGGTCTTAACTTTCTCTGTGTACATGGGGTTACAAGTAGCGTCGTGACAAATATTATCGGTCCTGTACCTTTGTTGGATCTACAGGTAGTCGTCTACTTACCTATTCTTTCGACACCATGTATATGTGTTACCTCATAATGAGTCGGTAATTTTTCTTATGTAAACTTAGTCAAGACTACTCTACCTACTTTGACCTCGGCTAATATGTCTCACTTCATTCGGTCTTTCTTTTTGTGGTTATGTCATATGATTGTGTATATATACCTTAAATCTTTCTACCGTTACTACTGGGACATACGTTCTGTCGTTTTTTCTGTGTCTACACATATTGCCTGAAAACCTGAGTCTCCCTCTCCCTCTCCCACCCTACTAAACCCTCTTACCGTAACATTGTACATATGATAGTACATTCTAAGCTTAGCGGTCAGATACAGACTGCGTCCTATGTCGTACGAACCCCGACCACGTGCCACTACTGGGTCTCTCTACAATACCCCTCCCTCCACCCTCCCCCCAAGTACAAACCCTTGTGTACATGTGGGCACCACCTAAGTACAGTTACATACCGTTTTGGTTATGTCATGACATTTCATTTTATTTCATTTTTTTTTAGAGTAATGGTTTTTTTACTTGTCTACTCATAACTTCCTCACTTACTACTCCACCCATCCTACCATCATCTTTTTCCGGAAGTCAGTTTTTAAGTGAAGAATCTATCGGTAACATTTTTAATCCTAAAATTCAACGATAATCCATTATTGACTTGTTTGGTTACTAAGTAAAGTTACTACAGTAGGATTCACTTTTCAATCATTCCTTTCTACTCAATTCATGGGTGTGTTTTGGTAAATTTAACACAGGCAAATCAAGTCAACGAGTCGACTCAGACTGAGACGTTGGGGTACGTGGTGTCGTACGGTACGATGGGAAAGGTAGTGGTTGAGGGTCTCAAGCGAGTTTGAGTACAGGTAGTTCAGCCACTACAGTAAGTTGGTAGAGTAGGGAATAACAGGGGAGGAGGAGGACGGAAGTTAGAATTAACGTATAAGTACAATAATAAAAAGGTAATGTTAGTGTCTGGTTCGTTGTGTTATGATTATAATTTTAGACTCTTCAGATTCTTTCAATATGTATCATATATATACATATCCGTTTCAGACTTTAATATCGGTATGAGTTAACGATTAGTGAAATATTTTTAAAACCAACAGAAATTGAGTTACAATTATAACTCTTTTGGTCAAATTGGAGGAGGATAGACGTAACTGAAACAAGAGATGTAAACCTGATAGGCATTTGGATGCTTTTTACGTATTTTAATCTAAGAATAATAATAAAAGTAATTTCTAGTGGAAGATTAATCATGGTTTTCTCTGGTTTATTATAACCCCTAAAGACGACTTTTAAGACAGAACTCTAGTATCGAATGGTTATAAGCCCTTCTAATATAGATAAATCATGACTTTACCAAGACGTCAGTATAAGTGTTTTAGATCTCACCTGTTCAGTTCAAAAAATAAGAGGTGAAAGTCATAATAACTTTTATAGGTTTTCCGTTTCTGATAAGATTGGTCATAGTGACATCGTTTACACAAACTTCCTTCTCGACCTTCCCTTTTTCTTTACTAACCCAAATTCCGATATTCATAAGTACCCTCGAGTCTCGGCACAAGTTTTTATAAATACTTTATTCACTCGGACGGAGAATCAATTTTTAAAATTTTATGGGTTTTACTAAAATTGATATCCTGTGACTTTAATACTATTGTTTTATTTACTATCTAAATCGACTGGAGTTAAATCTTTAAGTTAATTCATTATTTTTTGTTATATCGGTAGAAATAAACCGTTACACAACTTTTCAACTAATTAAAGAGAAAAAAAAAAAAACGAAACTTGAAAAGTCGGTCAACGAAACAAGGTACACTTCGTTTCGAAGATTGAGATCTTTCACTTCTCGAACAAGTTTCGCTATCAATTATAAAATCTTCTTCGGGTTAATTAATATAACAACAAAAAGGTGTGGGTTTCCCACTTGGTTAATTCTTTATTCTGTCTTTCAGACTGTCTCACTTCTAAAATTTTTTAGTAGACACAATGACTATTTTGATTATGTCTAATTACGCCGAAAGTCTCCGTTGACTTTGACGAGGGAACTCAGACGGGTCTCAACCTGTTAAGTGGGTGTGTGAGTCTCCGACTTGTTCCGTTTTGAGGGGTGTATCTCGGGAAGAGACAGTTTGAATTAAGTACCGTCTCCAGTTTTCCGGACAAAAGATGTCCGTCCAACTGGGGTCTCTCATCCTACCCCCTACCTAAGGGTGGTGAAGACGGTTTGAGTTGTTACTTTCTTGAGAGGAGTGGAGGAACCCCTCTTTATTTACAATTCTGGGTTCCAACTCTCATAAATCTGTTTCTTATAGGAGGATGTACCTTTGACAGCACCTTCAAAGGAAGGGTGGGTTTTCAAAATACTCCTTTGAGTTCAAATAGCATCTTGATTCTTCGGGATCCCAAGTTGTGACTGTATCCTGTCCTCGTAGTTCACAAATCTCTCTTAAGTAGAGAAAGGATTTCTTTTAGTTAATACCCTCGAGTCTTCGGTTTGTCTAAAAGAATTTACTGTTTTGAAAGTAATATTATAGTACTCGTGTAAACGGCTAATCAGGTCCAAAATTTCAGTACACCAACAATTATAGACTACACTATTGGTATAAAAGTCTCCATTACCGAACTCCAACTTTACAGAATTTTTAATACGGTGACGTATATAAAATAAAAAGAGGATCAGAATATGGGATAAGGAGGTCGGTAGTACGTCTTTTCACCAAATGACATTCCAATTTTGTGACCGTCACTATGACACTAAAACTCTAAAAACTCACTAAATGTCCAGAAAAAAAAAAAGGGGGACTACATAAAAGGGAAAAGGGGAGTGGTGTGTATAAAGTAGACGGAAAAAAGGATAACGTTTGTCCCTTGGTCGAGTCTCGTTTCTTCCATGTATTTTCTTGAGTTTTTTACTCATTGGACGTTGTAAAGACCAAAAGGTTTCGAATTCAGACATCTTTTTAATCATTCAAACAACTTTTTCATCGAACGTTCATCTCCGGACTACTAAACTTCTCAAGTCTCATTCTGTAGGAAGTGGGTATAAAAGTTGGGGGTGTGTTTGATATAAATATAGTGAATCACGACCCTTCCTTTCCTCCTCCCGGAGAATGATTTGGAACTTTTTCTTCCCTTCGGGTTCTAAATGACTCTCATTTAAGGTACGAGAGACCGTCCTATAACCCGAATTATACCCTTAGTTGAGTAGATACCTTTTATCTCTTTACACGACAAAGAACAAACGAACTCAAAAGTCTCACTAAAGTACGGGTATCTTTTAAGATTCAGGAGTAAAAAAAAATAATACTATGGTATATTATGAGTTAAACATCTCTAAATCAACTCTTAAATACACCCGGTAGTTGTCCTTTAAATGAATTGTATTATCTCTCTAGTCCTATGTTTCCTACTCTTTTCAACACAAGTTCAGGGTAACGGTGGTAACTGTTATAATGAAACCTATGTTTTGTGAAAGAACAGACATTGTAGGATAACCGAACGAAACTTCTCTTTCTCGTCCCCTAAAGACTCATCAAACATTTAGTGTGTTCGAGGTCCATAATAACATTACTAATGCTGACCCTTACATTTGTTCTAATGGCCTACTACAAATCTATGTATCAACCTCTATCTATTCTTATTAAGAATGTACTCTTTATATATTAAACTACCTTAAATTAAGTTCCAAAAACTGGAAAAGGGAAATTTTTATTTAAGTCGATAGTAACATAAAAATTTAGTACGTATGTACAGTAGGGTGAGTCTCTCTTACTCTGACCCCTAGTTTATGAAATATAATCTTTCATCTCTGTTAATTTTGGAGAACCTCTTCTAGGTAATCACTAGTGCCGAACCCTTTTGTTATAAGTCCCGTCCGCGGAAAAACGACATTAAACTCGAAGTTAAAGATAGTGATAGTCACCGTGTCCCTGTTCTAATCGTCTCACTGAACACTTCTACAATACCTATGACTCTTCTCCTCTTCGCGAATCGAAGGAATCTACCAGTCCCCTCTGAAGTTTTTCCTCATTACGAACTGACCATCCGTCAGAGGGTTCACCTGTTGTCCTTCCCCCTCCATAACCTCCGCTCCACAACACTCTTCTCTGTCTTACATGTTGTAGAATCCGTTCTCTCTTATACCGTGCCATTTTTTTTTTTTCTTTTTCTTTTTTTAATTTTAAAAAAGAGTTCACCGATCTCTAATTCCTTTTACACCACCTCTCGACCTTTGACTCAGTTCTCACTACCGACCCCTATTTTTACTACCAGGAAGATACTGTATAAGTTCTCAAATATTGACTAGGATATCCGTCACCTTAAGGTTTCCTAAACAATTTCTTATTGAATATTATAACTATATTATCTTCAAGAGGTTCTGACTCGTTTATACCATGGAATTCGAAAGTTCTGAAGTGACGGAACGTGTGGGCGAAGTCAAGTTGATGTCTTCGGTTCTCTCAGTCTGAAGTCAAGAATGAGGCTGTCCTTGGATTTACATGGTTCCTACTCTGTCAAGCAATCAGTTACGCACGAGTCAACGAAGTCAGTACAGGTTGAGAGACGTGGCGATACCTGTTGTCGAGTGGTCAGAGGAGACAGATATCCTAAGAGGTCCTTTCTTGTGGTGTCACCCAACGGTAACGGAGAGGTTCGGTTACGCACCTAGGTGACATAATTTAAAAATTGGATACGTTTAACGGAACCAAAGAAAATGGTGACAAAAGGTAAAAATCTCCCAGTTATCAATTATTAGGTACACAGTACGAATAAAAGTACTGTAAAAAAGTAAAGTTTTTGAAGTTACGGAAGGACCAGGAGGTTCTGACAGACAAGACCGAGCACTGGATTAAGACTATAAAGTAGGAAAGAAACCACCAAGTAGACTAAGGTCGTTGGACCGAGACTAAACTGAGAAAAGAATCGTGTTTATCGGGTATTTAAATAGTGGATGGATTTAGATGTAAGATGTAAAACGAAACCCGAAGAATAGATTTCTTGTAAAGAACTGAATGTTTGGAAAATACGGAGGTCTAGGGACATATCACTCTTAGAATAGTTCGAGAGAGAAAGGAACTTCCTCTCGGTTTAAAGGGGGAAAGAGAGTCAGTATACCCAGTTTACTTCCTTTTCAGTTGTAAGTCCAGTTTATAGTAATCGTTTAGGTCGAACCCAAATACAACTTTTGTCTCACGGAACTATTTTTCATTACGGTTTTATATGAGAAAAAGAGTGTCAATATTCATTGGAATGTAAGGAGTTGTCCGGTCGATATCACACGGTCCAGTAAGATATAGAGGAAGGTGTGAAAATAAACTGTCCTTCTGACGTCGTATAGACGAAGGGACCTGTGAGTACCTTGAGAACAATGGTAAGAGGTCATGGTTATTCAGACTACGGTTTTCTTCGTACCACTCTACCCTCGACGGACCCGCACACTAACGGAAACTTGGAACAGTAGTGAATAATTAGTAGTACAAGACGAACTTTGTGTGACCTGAAAATGGTTTAGGGTCATTGGTTGTACTTTATTCCGTTTTGTGTGGAAGAAATAAAAAATTGAATAAAAACAGAGTGTCGTAGTTTTAGTTAAGTTTTCCTAGAACGAAAAGAGGATCTCCTATCTTTAGTTAAGTACCCAATCTGAAAGGTGGACTCTTATACAATAAGGAAGAATTTCCTTCCGATATACAGAGAATAATTTTCTACTGTACAAACGAATGTTTTAGACCTTTCGTTATAAGATCCCCTCAACGAAATACTAAATTTTCATTGTTTTATCGTTTCCTTTTTATAGTTTTACCTTTTGAATCCATATGAGACTAGACCGTTAGGTTAAAGATCTTTGTATATGATGTCAATGTGAATGTTTACCCGTTTTATTTGAAATATTCTTATAAAGAAACATCGTAACAAATATTGTCATTGTTTTTTATTATGAGATTTAGGACTAATTGTTCTTCAACCAACTTAGGTAACACGAGGTAAAGATTTACCTTATTTTACATTGTTAAATTTTCTTAAAATACTTGATAAAACACATGATAATTCTCTGTACCGGTTCCATATAACAATTCCTTTAACTAGGAATAATAAGTGTCTAAGGTGTAAACACCTAAGTGGATGAACCATTTTAGAGAAACATTGAGATGTTAGTTATGAGTTTCTTCGAGACGTAAGTAAACACCTATACCTATCCCGTCGTTTTTTTTAGACTCTGGGGGATCACGTGACAGGTCTCGACTTCAGTTTGTTTCACTAAGAGACGGAATAAAGTAAAGAATATGACATTTCTTCATAAAACCCCCAGAAGACGAATCACGGAGCAAGAAATATAAAAATACGAAAAACAACCACTAAAAGGACGAATTTTACCGGGGTTCGTATCACGGGTTCCCCGAAGAGGTCCACCATACCACCATTTCTTAGGTGGACGATTTCGTACTCTACGTTCTCTGTGTTCAAGCTGGGGACTCAACCCTTCTAGGGGATCTTATCTTTGACCGTTGGTTGAGATCGTAAGACCGGACCCTTTAGGGTGACTGTCTCCTCGGACCGTCTGATGTCAGGTACTTCAGTGTCTCAGCCTGTACTGACTCGTTGTCTTGTGTGTAACACGGGTTTACGACCGACCTTAATGGATCGTGTTTTTCCGAAACTACACGGGTTAGTTCTTTTATATACGGACGACCAATGTCACCGTTCGAGACACCTTCCAGTAATTAACTGATCTTTCATATAAAAATCTGAAACCCCTTAAAATATAGTTAACGTAGGTAATGACTTGGTTTTTTTTTTAAAGATGTAAAATGAGAGGGACGAGTGTCACTAAACTTCTCATCGAAGACTGCACACCGGTTACGTCGTTTCTCTAATGAATTTATAATATTAAGGGTTGTAGACGGAGGCCTAGACAAAATGGGTTCCTCTTGTTGAGGACAAACCCTATCTGACAGTAGGGACCACGACAGGTATGGGTCACGACTTTTCCCAGGGGTCTGATGTACGAAACAAAGAAAGTACCTCTCTCTTCGTTTACATGTGAGAAGGTTTTAAAGTCAACCTTTTATCTTTCCCGTCTTTTCCCTAATCTTAAACGATAAAATCACTCTTATACACCGAGAAATAATGGTATCAAAGTGTTTTCTCATAGAATACGTTCCACAATTGTATTCGTGGTAGTGACTTTTATCAACGTCCACAGAAATATCTTTAAATTTAATTTGGTTTTGGAACATAAAAACCATGTTCTAAACCATGTTTAAATATGTAAAAGAAAAATGTAAAAACATATTTATTTATAAATATATGTGCATTACGAGTACTATGTATGTAACTAAACGAGTTCATAGTAAAGGATCTACATTAATCCTTGGTCTCTTTTTCTATTCATTAATTCTCTACTTTTATTTGTAAACCATCTTTAAACCTAAGAGATTTAGACAAAAGTAGTTATGTTCAGTACCTCTTTCCCTGTCCGGTTGTCGTACATATTTATACCTCATCCTAGATACTATTCTAAAGAGAAAGAGATCGAAAAAATCTTACATTGACTTTAGTCCCTGTAAACTCACTTCTCCCACGACCAATATCTGACAACATCCGTTAAGATCCTTACTCCTGTCTCCACTGTCCGTAGTCAGAGTGTCTTGGAACTCTTGTAACCGCTAGTTCCAGAAAACTTATTAATCTGTCCGACAATAACATAGTAACACCCACATGTTCCTATATTACAACACTTTTGGTTTTATGTGAGGAAAGGTTAGACAAATAGTACACTGGAGGGGGACGGACTTCATCGGTTACAGTTTTTAAGAAGACAATTGGTCCTCCTACATTTCCTCTTACACCTTTGTACTATTTATTTAAAAAGATAACTATTATAGAAACTTGAATTATTGTCATTTAAATCGTTCTCGAAAGAACGTTACTTATCTCTACGTTTAGTTGATTTTTATCCCCGTAAAAAGTTTTCTTTGGTAAAGACATCACAACTTTTAACACCTATCACGGATGGGATTAACCTGTGAAAAATGAACTTGTAGGGTCAATGTGTGAAACTTGTCTCATGTTATTTTGGATATACATAAACTCCGGAATTTGTTATTTTGTCGAGGGAGTGATGTATCGAAGGGGAGTGATGGTAGTGTCAGTGTGTGTGTGTGTGTGTGTGTGTGTGTGTGTGTGTGTACGTTGTGTTTGTGTGTATAAAAATTTGACCTAAAATGAAAACCAAAGAGACGGAACCGAAGGAAAACCAAAAGTCGGGGTAAACCCAAACACTCCAAACGAACAAACCACGAAAAGTAAGCCCCCCTCGATACCCCCGACTAACTTTTATACGCAAAGTAACAATTTGGTCTGTTTATGGACGAAGTTGTAAATGTTCGACACAATAAATAGATGACGATGACATTCATCGAGTCGACCATTTCTTATACGGACGTTACGTCGTCTAGGGTCAAGTTAAGGACCCAATCCTTCTAGGTGACCTCTTCCCTATCCGATGGGTGAGGTCATAAGAACCCAAAGGGAACACCGAGTCGAGTATTTCTTAGACGGACGTTAAACCCTCTGGACCCAAGCTAGGGACCCAACCCTTCTAGGGGACCTCTTCCCTTGTCAATGGGTGAGGTCATATGACCGGACCTCTTAAGGTACCTGACTTATCAGGTGCCCCAGCGTTTCTAAGTCTATACTGACTCGTTGAAAGTGAAAGAGACATTCTTTAGTGGTGATTGAACCACCAAACTTTGTTATGTTTAAAAATAGGTGTGAAGAACTCCAGTCTGGGGTTTTACACAAGGTGACCCGTACGAACTTCCACACTCGTCTCTACGTATCAAAGACCTACGAGGTCCCTTCTTAGACAAGAGGACAGAAAAAGTCGAAGAGTTTCGGTGTGTGTAAAGAACCGAGTACAGGGAGTGGAGGTAGGAGTTTCGGTCGTCACATCGTAGAAATTTGGAGAGAGACTGAAACTGGGAGGATGGAGGGACGAAGTGAATGTTCCTGAGGAAACTAATTTAGTTCCGGTGGAACTATTAGGTCTAATTATAGTGGTAGAGTTTTAGGAATGGGTGTACACGTTTCAAGGAGATCTGTACATTCCATTGTATTGGTCTAAGATCTCCAATCCTGTACCTGCAGAAACCTCACTTTTCTCCAGTAATAATACGTATGGTGTGACCGTCAGTGACCTGTTCAATAGACGAGGAATTCGGACGAAAGAGGAGACGGTTGAATTCCATTATTATTACAAATGGAGTGATCGAAGTCAAGAACTAAACCCCTCTAATTTTCTTTAGAGGAATCTAAAAGGTGTGAAAAGCAAACGGAAACGGTTTGTGAGAAGATTCTTTTTATAAAATCTTAGATTTAAATAAAACTTTCAAAAACGTATGATTAGTTTTTTAATTTCCGGTAACTTACAAACCTTAAAATGATGGAAAAGTACCATATTGTGAAGAGTGTACTTAAAACAAGTACAATTTATAGATGTTTTCACCGAGAATAATACGATTTGCTGTGAACACTCTAACACAGTAAACCATGTTATCAGTGTTCCTGATTTCAATGTCTTATTTATGTACATTCCCCACACTGGGTCCCCTCCTTGTTTGAAATCTAAATCTGATTCTGTCAGATATCTCACGACAGCACTAATCATTCTCGTAACTCATACGTTGAAGTGTAGAGGTCATACATTGGTTAACTGTTTAGTGGGACTGTCTCTTAGACTGTTTTGAGGTCGGACATACCTCTACCCTGATTGGGTTTATCAACATCCCCTATACTTTTGTTTTGACTCCTCGTAGAGGATTACGGATCTATTCTACTGGGTCCCATTTTTCACATGTCCCTATAGGTCGTTCTGAAAGACTTGAAAAAAAGTATCTACTAGTTTAGATATGGATAGGAGAAAGATGTGTAAGTGACATCATTTAAGTTTTGTATGTCTTTGTCTTCATCTGTCCCTGTTCGTTTTGTCACCAAATTAATCGTTGTTCCGTTGAAAGTTGGTGTCTACTCTCAAGTAGTTATGTTAATAATTGGTTTCTTAAGAGTCGACTCAACCGGTTTTCAAGTAATCCCAAAAAGGTATTCTAACATACTTTCTGAGATTACTTGAAAGACCGGTTGGGTTGTATTTGAATAGTAAACAACGAGTTACTTTTTATTAACCTTGAGTCTAGGTTGAGTTCTGAACGGGGTGGTAAGACCAGTCCCCTCCAAGGACCCAGAATACGACACTGGAACTTTCCGTAGAATCGACCTAGGGCCATTTGAAATTCTATATATTGATCGAAGTTATTTCATTTTCGATTGTATTAACTTTGAGTGAAGTCATTCCCTCTTTCTTTATGGTAGAACTGTTTCAAAATTCCATAGTCTTCCCCCTAAAATCTTCACTCTATAAATATCTCAAACCTAAGACCAGAGTTGACTAAATTTCGTCCGAGAAGTTTCTTCCCTTCACTAACCCTAGTTTCAAGTTCTGACCCGACAAGTCCTAACCGTCTCTATCATTCCCTTCCTTCCCAGAATCATTCATGACTTTATGAAACTATTCGTTGGACAAACTTGTCTACTCGTCGTCTGACAACAGAGTCCGTTTAACTAAATATTCTTAAAGAACTTCGTTTATCACTTCAATAAATAACTAAATGTCAGAATAGAGAAGACCCGACTTTGTTTGTCGATTCAGTACAACTGTGTCCACGAGAGTCAAGAATCGGGATCAATACAGTGTAACTGCATCCACAGTATCAAGATTCAGTACCCCCGGTGGGTCAAGTTCTGTGTCAAAGGATTGGGGTTCGGGACGAACGTCCATACACTCTAGTACATTAAAACTTGTCACCCTATTCTCACCTTACCTATTTACGTTGAAATCTCAACATGAGAAAAAACCCCCAACCCCCCTTACATGGAATATTGAAAGTCCTAAAATCCGTGGACTGGTCCCTGACTTGGTCCCGTAACCGTAACTTTCGTGGTTCAGTATTGGAGTCCTGGTGGTCCTTTAAGGGATCTGAACCTCTCCAAAAAAAAAAGAATTCTTTATTTATTTACGTGGGAGAAAGAAGGGAAAGAAGGAAAGGAGACGAACCTTTCACTATCTTCCTAGGTTTCGTCAATGGCATTTGGTCTTCCTTTTTTAAATTACAACTTCTATACACACGTACGTACGAGTCAGTACAAGCTGAGAAACACTGGGATACCTGGCATCGGTGGGTCCGAAGAGACGGGTACCCTTAAAAGGTCCGTTGTTATGACCTCACCCATCTGTAAAAGAGGAGGTCCCCAAGAAGGGTTGTGTTCCTAACTTGGGTATAGAGGACGTAACGTACGGGTCGTCCCTTCGGGTTACAACTTCTATTGTCTTCTTTTGTTATTATCTGGGGATCCAAGGGTAGCTTCTTCGTTCTCTCAAGGTCTTTTTGTAGATAAAGACGAAATAACTGATACGGTTTCGGAAACTGGCACACCTAGTGTTATTTGACACCTTGTAAGACTTTCTCTACCCTTATGGTCTGGTGGACTGGACGGAGAACTCTTTGGATGTACGTCCAGTCCATCGTTGTCAATCTTGACCTGTACCTTGTTATCTGACCAAGGTTTATCCTTTTCCTCATGGAGTTCCGACATATAACAGTGGGACGAATAAATTGAATATACGTCTCATGTAGTACTCTTTGTGACCTGACCTTCTTTTTGTTCGACCTTAGTTCTAACGACCTTCTTTATAGTTATTGGAGTCTATACGTCTACTGTGGTGGGAAAACCGTCTTTCACTTCTCCTTGATTTTTCGGAGAACTACTTTCACTTTCTCCTCTCACTTTTTCAACCGAATTTCGAGTTGTAAGTCTTTTGCTTCTAGTACCATAGGCCAGGGTGGTGAAGTACCCTTTATCTACCCCTTTGTCATCTTTGTCACAGTCTGAAATAAAACCCCCCGAGATTTTAGTGACGTCTACCACTGACGTCGGTGCTTTAATTTTCTACGAATGAGGAACCTTCTTTTCAATACTGATTGGATCTATCATATAAGTTTTCGTCTCTGTAATGAAACGGTTGTTTCCAGGCAGATCAGTTCCGATACCAAAAAGGTCATCAGTACATACCTACACTCTCAACCTGACACTTCTTTCGACTCGTGGCTACTTAACTTCGAAAACTTGACACCACAACCTCTTCTGAGAACTCTCAGGGAACCTGACGTTCCTCTAGGTTAGTCAGGTAACACTTCCTCTAGTCGGGACCCTAAAGAAACCTTCCTTACTACGACTTCGACTTCGAGGTCATGAAACCGGTGCAGTACACTTCTCAACTGAGTAACCTTTTCTGACACTACGACCCTCCCTAACACCCGTCCTCCTCTTCCCCTGCCGTCTCCTATTCTACCGACCTACCGTAGTAACTGAACTACCTGCACTTAGACGCACTCGAGGCTCTCAATCACTACCTGTCCCTCCGGACCACACCATACTAAGTCCCCCAGCGTTTCTCAACCTGTGCTGACTCGCTGACTTTACTTGACTTTACTTGACTTGACTCGGAGAGAGTGGACCTCATTGGAGGGTAAGTAAGGAATCCAAATGTGAACTGGGAAGATGTTGGGTATGAGATAGATTGATTTCTTCTCTGTGAACTTTTGTGTTTTGTCCAGTCTAGTAACGGTCCATATTTGGAAAGGAAAAGTGTATTTTATTTTAGGTTTGAGAGAGGGTACTGTATGTTTCACGTTATACTAGACTGGGGACGGATGAAGGGTAACAGTTGAGAACGGGTAGAGAAGTGAATTCCACGAGGTCAGTGCGACGACGACGACGATTCAGTGAAGTCAGGACAGGTTGAGAATCGCTGGGGTACCTGACGTCGGAAGGTCCGAGGAGACGGGTACCCTAAAAGGTCCGTTCTCATGACCTCACCCAACGGTAACGGTCAGTATGATCGGAAGAAATTTCAGGAACTATTAGGTTTCCCATGAGGGAAAAGTTAACCGGGACACGTTGAATATAAAGAAGATGGATCTAATATGGAAGGAGACTAGAAATAAAAGAGACTGAAGTACGGGACTGTTACTGGTTTTCGTAGGTTTGCTCGTTGAAATATCGAGATGGATTAAACTTAGAACGAAGGGTCCCATTTTGTATTAAACACCCACTATGTGTAATGAAGGAGATTTTTGTCGGAGTCCCTATTTTCAAATATCTGACGACTCGACCCTTTCAGTGTTTCGTTTTTTTTTTTTTTCACAATCTTTGCTTGATCTTAAACTGGAAAACAAAGTGTCAGATTGTAAGGGAGATAGAGTAGTACCTTCTATAGATGATTTTGTTTGAAAGTTACAAATTTCTAAATTTTTCTTTAATTTTCTTCCAACCGATAGGTCGGAGATCTTATATTATGACGTCTAGAATTCAATATTCGGACTTTGCGATACCTTCTTAAAACTTTTTGTACCACTTCCTTTACCGTTGGGTAAGGTCATAAGAACAGACCCTTTAGGGTATTTGTGACATCTGACCGTCCGATCTCAGATGTCCCAGGGTTTCTCAACCCGTGTTGATTTACTGACTCTCTCTCTCCCTCTTTATGTATATTTTCTCAGAACTCTTATTTCAATGACGTACAATAAACATATTTGTAACCCTAAATCAATTATTTTGCAAGTCCGGTTTATAGTGACACCCTCGGGTCTTACACATTCGATGTACGTCACCTGTGGTTTCACAATAGAGGAAAGTCAATTATGGGAATAGTAGAAACACCGTTATCCTCTTTCTTATTTCGTCTTTTGTATATAAGATTTGGGTCGTTTCAATTATGAAATTTGAAGTAAGTCGTCTTTGTACCATTATAATGAAACCTTTATTACTTTTAATGTCATAAATCTACCTTTCTTTCTTTCTCACTCTCTTAGACTCAAGTAACACACAAAGGACTCAGTCTTTCTACACTTAATTTCTATGACACAATAACCGTCATCCTAGATAACAATAAATGTAATACCACCCTTGAAACAAAGAAGAATAAGGTTCCTAAATTGACAATTCTCTCACTCGATGACTGGTAAATCTTTTCTTGACTTTTTCTCCTAATTGTTCTAGTACAAGATTCATATTATTATGTCTTTCTCATACCGGAGGTTAGTCGTGGAGATGAGAAAGATTCGACCCAAAGGAGTCTGTTCGACGAATTAGATTCAAAGAGGAGACACAGACACTTGTTTTTTGACAGTTCATTAGAGTTAAATTATAAAATTTTTTTTTACCATGTCAAGGGATCATCCAGTGGAGTTAGTAGTGGAAAGGCCTGGAAAACGTTCAGAGTGTGAAACATTTAGTCAACGTTGTAGTTCGGGGACATTGTCGGGTCTCATGACCCAACAAAACAAAAATTGAAAATTAAAATATAACCTCATACGACGACGACGACGATTCAGTGAAGTCAGCACAGGTTGAGACACTCTGGGGTATCTGCCGTCGGGTGGTCCGAGGGGGCAGGGACGCTAAGAGGTCCGTTCTTGTGACCTCACCCAACGGTAAAGGAAGAGGTTACGTACTTTCACTTTTCACTTTCACTTCAGTGAGTCAGCACAGGTTGGGAACCGCTGGGGTACCTGACGTCAACTAATTATTACAACACTATCGGAGTCCACCTGTCGTTTTCCTGAGTCGGTATGTATATCTATATAGGTAAGAGAAGGTTCGAGGAGAGGGTAGGTCCAACGGTGTATTCTAACTCGTCTTAAGGGACTCGATATGTTACCCAGGAACACTATTGAATGTCACTTACTACAGTCTAAGGACTAGAGGTTTCTTCTAAATGGAAGTTCTGGTCCCTGGTCCGACTAGTGAGTTCTCGAAAACACATCGTCTTAAGATAATTTCATATTTTTCCCTGTCTCTTTCGAAGACTGTATCTGTAGTCTTCTCCCTGCCTGTCACGGGGGAACGATCAGATTCGTTCCCTCAATATATGAAAAATTTAATCAATAAAGTTATTTAGTTTTCTTACAGAGTTCCAACATTTCTAGAATGATCTGGGTGAGGGTATTATACCTGAAGGGACCACCGAGTCTTCCATTTCGTAGACGGATGTTACACCCTCTACGTCCAAGTTAGGGACCCAGTCTTTTTGGAGGACCTCTTCCTTTACCGTTGAGTGAGGTCATAAGAACGGACGTTTTAAGGTACCTCCCTCCTTGGACCATCCGATGTCAGGTACCCCAGTGTTTCTCAACCTGTATTGACTTACTGAAGTGAAAGAAAAAGAGAAAAGGGTATTATATGTAAAATTCTACTGTCCTAATCAGTCCAAAAGTTCTTCCTCTTTGACAGGAGTTCGTCCTATATAATAACAATATATTAGGAATGAATTTCCTTACGTCTTTTTGTTTAAACAGGAAAGAAGGAGGAACTCTTAAGATCTAGGGATAGAGGAGAAGTTCTCGGGGTCTGGGGAAATAGGAGGAACCCCTGGGGTCTTAATAGTTGGACGGATCCTTGACTAAGAGAGTAAGGTGGGGGCGGGGGACGGGAAGAGAAAATCCTCTTAATACAACGGTTCCCTTTCCCCGCAGTAAACGTAAGGTATTGATGAAGGAAGACACTACCCCGTAACAGGAATTCAGCAACTCCGTTGTACAAAAGGATTGGGAGTATAACTCCCAGATGCTAGGTCCCCGGGGTTCATTATCAATCTCTTCCGACACCGTGAGCATCCTCGGACCTACTGTAAACATTGAATTTTCGAAAGTTTGTCAATCTTTGTTTACGGTAAAATGTCAATGTCTACATTCCGTTTTATCAGTAATTTGGTTCGATTTTGTATTAGTTTTAATTCTCAGTGTATTACAGGTATCAATGTAAATCAGGTAGAATCCTAACAATCTACAATAGTCTAGGTCTTCTCCACAGTGTATACTAACAACAACCACTTCCATAAGTGTCTGAATTTCTTTCAGGAAAGGAACTTCACCTTTTTGGGTGGTACCCTTCGGAAGTTAACTATTCCTCCAACTTTTCGACTTTCGACTCAGTGTGTCAATTAAGATTCCGAAATCCTAGATACTTTATAGATACGTATTTTTGACAGACAGTAACTCTATTAGGGTAAAACCCCCTCGTCAAGCTCGGGAGTAATTTCCATAACCATTTTGAAGTTTGGTTGACAGAACACAAAGGACTCAATCCAATACGTCTACGGAGAATTATTACGGTAATCGAAAAAAGATGGAAAGGACTTCTGACCCCAGAGGTCCTTGTCACATTCATTATAAGATAACGATCTCGAAAGTTGTGGGGAACTAAATGTAGTCGAAATTTCTACCTCGGTAACAACGAGACTTGAAATCTCATATTCCAGAGTGTAGTACTCTTCAGTCATGTCATTCTAAAGTGGGTAAGGAATTGGAGTCCGAAATTATCTATGACGAAGACTACACTTTTGTCCACTCTCAGGAACTTGAACTATTGTTGTCTTGTCGTAAAACACGAGTTGGGTATCAAAAAGGTAGTCAGGTGTGAGATCATAAATGTAAAACAAGTTAAGTTTTCTCGTCCAAGGTATAAGTACTTTTGTTTCCGGACCTGGAACAAGTCGTATAGGGAGGGCTCTTCCCTACTCCCTCTGAGACCGTACTAATCTTTGGGTACTCTTTTATCGTGACCTTAGGGGCGACGTCGAATTTCCTATTGACTTTATTATCGTAAACCGAGCTGATCTGTCAGGGTAATATCATCACCTAACCCTCTTTTCACCTGGTCCCTGAAGTCACTCGTGTCTCTTTCAACGGGGTCACAGGTTTTCCTTTCTGACTGACGGGGAGGTGTCAATCATTATGGGTCCCAAGGAGTCCATAATATCCTATCCCCGAACACACGCCCGGGACCCGTGGAAACCAGGGTTAACAGAACTCTCAGACTGGGGACCCCGGATGTGGAGTCTCCTGTCAGAGAAGAGATCAGGAAACGTCTCGTCTGTACCTCGACCCCCACCGAATCAACGGACTCCCGTTAGGGAGAACTATACGGGGAGGAAAGGTGTCATTATCGTTCAGGTAGGGAAAAGTGGACCCAGGGAGACCCATAAAAAGAGTCCGACAAAGTCTCGTCTAGATTGTCGGTAACAACCCCGAAGTCAGAAAACGGACTAAAAAAAAAAAGAAGGGTAAGAGGAGTATAAGAGATGGTATAGTAGACCCGGACGACGTTGTCAAAAAGATTTCTGACTAAACCAGGTTTGCGGACAAAAACATTGAATGCCGTCTATAGACCTCGACTGACTCACTCTTTAGATAGAAAATTTTAATAAAGAGGGAGACATTAAAACTCTAGTTGCAGTCATTTGAACGTCTCGGAGTGCATCAGATAGAGCCTTTGAACCGCATCAAATTTCAGTCACGCGTGAACGAACTCAGGAAGTTCTTATGTAGACCGTTTCACCGAGACAATACCCTTGACGAACCAAGGGTCATCCCTCTTCTCACTAAAACACGAGGAAGTAGAGGGTTTCATCATCGAAGGGGGGTTTGAGTTCAAAAGTTCATTTCATTTTGATCAAGGCATTTCCGAAGATACATGAAAAACCTGGGAGATTTATCAGACCTGGTGTTAACCTTGACAAACTTAAAAATGGTTCTGACTCCGTTGGGGAGACCTTTCCACTGGACTAAGAGTCGGACAAATCAACCCTCAGGGTCTATGTCCCCGTTGTATTCTTCTGTCCTCCCTGGATTTCCAAAGTGTGGGTTTAGACGTGGGAATCCTGTATTCAGACCGTACAGAACGTCTCTCGATTTCTCGTTATGTATACCGTGATGGGTGAAGAGAACAAAAGATGTTTTGGTTTGTCCAGATTAACATTTTGTCATAATATTAATTCTCTGGGAAGTTGTCCGGTCGTAAGGGGTAGAAGGTTTCCTAGGACACCGATAAGTCATAGTGTCTTCTTCTAGTCCGCACAGAAAAAATTTGAGACCCCTAGTTTGAACAGGGTCGAAAACAAATTTTATGTAAAATTTTCTCACCAAGACCTTGACAATCGAGAGTAGACATTCTCTCTTTATTCGTCGTAGGTGTCGGTACCTAAGAAAGGTGGTCTCCGTAAGAAGGGACGAGATCCACCTCCACATCTCTCTGAAAGGTGACTTCGAAAGAAGGGGACCAGTCCGAGTCAGACAGAGAATGACTGTGTTCGCGGAATGAGTAGGGAGGGCCAAGATGGTGGCTTCGACCACCTCTACGTGGTCCCCATCTGGACTACCGTTGGGTTTGAATAAATCAAGGAATGGTGGTCCTGGAAGCAAACTAAAGAATAGGAGGAGACTACGGTGGACCTCACCTCGTTTCATCAGAAAACTTTACAAAGGGTTCGATCCTGCTGATCCCTTCGTAGGCAGAAGGGAGATAGACACGTCTAAGGACTCATGTCAGGGCTGACGTTATCTTTACCACTCAGTAGTTCCCTACTTGTTGGTGGTTTTACAGGGAAGACAGTTGTGTGATCATATACACTATCGTTTTCTCCACTGAAAACAGGAGTTCGATAATCCCGGTCAGGAAGGTCAAGTAAAGGTGTCTAAGGTGTTTTTCTTATAGCTTCCTCTACTTTGTCTTCGGTGACCTCTCGAAAGAGACCAGACGATTCTCGATCGTGATGGTTTCCTTCTTCGGGTAACGTGAAGGGTAGACTGGTGTAGGACGTTAAGGACTAGACACAGGAGTTTTTGGAGTACCAGTGGTCGTCACGAAGATTGGTGTATCTAGTCTCCGGGTCGGTTCTGTTTCTGAGTGAAAGTCCAGCGACTGGGGACTCCGTACGTCGGTTCTTTCTGTTGCGACGACTTCGATCTCAACGTGAAGCAAAGGTTTACACGAGGATATTGAAAGTCGAGGGTCGTTCCGGTCCGCGAAGGTACGTACCCCAGATTCATTTTCATGCATCGTTGTCGTACCTAGTTTTCAGGGAACTTTCAGATATTAGACTGTATAATCCAACCATCAAGATTAAGGGGTGTGTTAATGCTTTACCAGTTTCTCTGGTCCTTTTCTACTTGATCTTTCCTTTCAAGCCAGGTGTGCGAAGCGGGTGAAGACCGGTGAGGGAAGCGTCCCTACCACCCACAGAGAACCGTAACCGTCCAGTCATATTTGGGGTCTGTTCCAAGGGGAAAAACCCCGACGGGAGTCAGTAATGTTCCGTGACACTTTGGTGTCTTGTCCCGAGTAGTAAACGAAGTGTGTCCAGTACAGTAAGTGAGTGTGTTCGTGTGGCTTTTCAGTCATTTCATTTCGTCTTTTGCACATATGACTCTTTCGTCTCTCCGATCTCGAGACTCACAGGAATGGAACAGGACTTCTAGGGGGTTCTTCTACTCGGGGGTTCTACTATCGAATACCACTTGCTACAGTCTAAACACTAGAGGTTATGTCTAAATCGAAGACCTAGTCCTTGATCCGAACTAGTGAGTTCTCTAAAAAACATCGACGACGACGACGATTCAGTAAAGTCGGTACAGGTTGAGATACGCTGGGGTGTCTGTCGTCGGGTGGTCCGAGGGGGTAGGGACCCTAAGAGGTCCGTTCTTGTGACCTCACCCAACGGTAAAGGAAGAGGTTACGTACTTTCATTTTTCACTTTCACTTCAGCGAGTCAGTACAGGTTGAGAATCACTGGGGTACCTGACACCGGAAGGTCCGAGGAGGGAGGTACCCTAAAAGGTCCCTTTTCATAACCTCACCCAACGGTAACGGAAGAGGAAACACATCGTCTCAAGATAATTCATATTTTTCCCTGTCTCTTTCGAAGACTGTGTCTGCAGTCTTCCCCCTGTCCGTCACAGGGGAGCGATCAGATTCGTTCCCTCAATGTATGAAAAAATCAACCAATAATGTTATTTAGTTTTCTTACGGAGTTCCAACATTTCTAGAATGATCTGGTGAGGGTATTAAATGTAAAAATTTACTGTCCTACTCTTGATTGTTGTCTTTCTAAAATGGTCTAGGTAAGGGTATTATGTGTAAAATTTTATTGTCCTAATCAGTCTTCCAAAAGTTCTTCCTCTTTGACAGGAGTTCCTCCTATGTAACAACAATTATATTAGGAATGATTCCTTACATCTTTTTTTACAACAGGAAAGGAGCAGGAACTCTTAAGGTCTGGAAATAGAGGAGAAGCTCTCGGAGTCTGGGTAAAGAGGAGAAGACCCTGGGGTCTGAAGAATAGTTGGACGGATCTTTAACTGAGAGTGAACAAACAATAGATAAAATTTATGTCTCCATACCTGGACAAATAGGGTTTGAGGGATTGATAGGAAATGGGGGTAGGCAGGGGTGGACCTTGGCATTCAAACAAGATGTTTTTATCACCATACAATATAATAGAAGTTGTCCATAAAGAGTTAAGATGGACGGGAAAAATTAACGGAATAGAGAAAATGTAAGTAAATTTTAATAAAATGGAAAATAAATATATATAGTGGATCTGTTTTGATTGACTGGGAGAGAATATATACCTATTTCATATTGTTCCAACGACTCAATACTTTGTGACCTTACTACTTTTAAGTATGATAAAAGGAACCTAATAGATCTGAATTCCAATCAATATTTTGTGTGTGTGTTTATGTATACAATAATCAAGACAAAGAAACCTTCTGGTATTGATTATTTTTATGTATAGTTTGCACAATCGTATGCCAAAGGACTTCGGTTGTTATGTCCATAAGCTATGTCCAGTTTCTAGTTTATTTGGTATCCGATGAGTCTTCGGTAAAAGAAGTGACAATCGGATAACTCGTAACAAAGGACTTCACTATGAAAACGACTCCGTCAAAGTTAACCTCGAGAAAGTTAAGTCTCTTTGTTAAAGCGTCTGACGGAATGACAGTCTGAGTGTAACTGGACTTAAATTACATGTTATTATAATTTCAGTGATGTGTAACTATGGATGATACACAGACCAGGAATAATTACTATTAGGATGTTTTTTATATGACAATATGAGTAAAATATCTACTTCTTTAACGGGTCCGTTCGGGAAATGGATTTCTCTACAGAGTTAGTTGTGACTTCACATTCCTCATAGTCTTACTATTTGATGATTAATTGGTGAATTAGTCCTTCGTAAGTAACCTGTACAATAGACGTAACTTATGTATGATATAACGTGGTGACACTTGTATATTCTACCAGTCGTCTGTATATAAAACCTTTCTGAAAGATTTCCGGTTTTTCTATAGAACAGTTAAGAGTTAATAAATCCCCTTTTTTTTTTGTTGAGTAGTTTGGAGGGGAAAGACATTAGTTAAAGTCGATTCAATAATAAAAAGGTCAAGGACGGAGTGGTTTCTGGAGGTCAGAGAATATAGGTCGACATAGTTCACTTGTAGAACTGACTTTTTGTGTAATTTAGAGTCTTAATTGAACAGGGACCAAAGAAAGGAAGGGCTTGTGTGGTTAAGATTAACTAGTCGGTGACAAGGTTCCAATGAGAAATGTAAAACTATGTTCAGTTTCTAGTTTATTTGGTATCCGATGAGTCTTCAGTCAAAGAAGTGACAATCAGATAACTCGTAACAAAGGACTTTACTAAGAAAACGACTCCGTCAAAGTTAACCACGAGAAAGTTAAGTCTCTTTGTCAAAGTGTCTGACGGAAGGACAGTCTGGACTTATGTTACATGTTATTATAATCAGTGATGTGTAACTATGGATGATACACAGACTTAACCTGTTGATTAATAACTCGGTTCGGTAGTAGTAGTAAGTGGTCCTTACGGTATTCTCGGAGGATTAAACTGAACGAAGATAGAAACAAGGGGAAGGGGTCTTTGGTCTTACTAGAAAGTTTCAAATTTACTGCAGGACAGTAGTCTGTGTTGAATCACTTACTTGTTGTTAGGGAGAGGGGTGAATGCTGTGAGGATTTGAGGAATAGTATCGGATGTTCTAAAACTTATTTAATTCGGGACAAAAGGAAAAACAATGGTAGAAAGTAGTGGGATTTAACAAGTGATATGAAGTTACTGTGACCGAAATAAAGATAGGGATATGTAGAAAATATAGATATGGGTAAGAGAAAGGACTAAGTGATCAAAGGGAGAGAGATCTTGTAAGAAACGATAGTAGGGTGAGAAAATGGTAGGTCAAGGTGGATTTTACATTAAGAAGTGCATCTGGAAGTCATCTCCGTTTTTAATAGTTGTTTTACAATCGTTTGGTTTAAGTTGTTATGTTAGTAGTTCATCCTAAATAGGGTTCTATATTGTTGAAAAATTATAGGTGTTTAGTTAGTTACGCTATATGGTATAATTGTTTGACTTCTTATTTTCAGTATACTAGTAGAGTTATCTACGTCTTTTTTTGAAAGTTATTTTAAGTTACAGATAAATACTAAATTTTTTTTTTCAGAGGTCTTTCGTCAGTATCTCCTTTTTATCGAGTTGTATTATTTCCGGTATTTACTGTCTGGGTATCGAATATAGTATGAGTTACCGCTTTTTGGTTTTCGTAAACAAATTCTAGTCCTTGTTCTGTTCCTACGGGTGAAAACGGTGAAAACAACGACAATTCAGTGAGTCAGTACAGACTGAGAAACACTCGGGTACCTAACGTCGTGCGGTCCGAAGGGACAGGAAGTGATAGAGGACCTCAAACGAGTTTGAGTACAAGTAACTCAACTATTACAGTAGGTTGTTAGAATAAGTGGTAAAAATTTAGTTATACAGAAACCTTTCCGATCGGTGTCGTCAGTCCCTTCTTTTTCTTTATTCTCCTTAGGTGTAGTCTTTCCTTCTTCGTTTTGACGGTGACAAACGTCTACTATACGATGATATGTGTCTTTTGGGATCTCTACGATGGTCTTTTGATGATCTTGAGTAGTTACTTAAGTCAATTCAACGTTTCCTATGTTTCAATTATAGATCTTTAACCAACGTAAAGATATGTGATTACCTAAACTAGGACCCAACCCTTCTAGGTGACCTCTTTCCTCTCCGATATGTGAAGTCATCAGACCGGACCTCTTAAAGTACCTGATATATCACCTCTTTATAGTTATTGGAGTCTATACGTCTACTGTAGTGGGAATCCCGTCTTTCACTTCTTGATTTCTCGGGGAATTACTTTCGCTTTCTCCCCTCACTTTTTCAACCGAATTTTGAGTTACAAGTCTTTTGATTCTAGTACTGTAGACCGGGGTAGTACCGTTTATCTACCCCTTTGTCACTTTTGTTACTGTCTGAAATAAAACCTCCCGAGGTTTTAGTGACGTCTACCACTGACGTCGGTACTTTAATTTTCTACGAATGAGGAACCTTCCTTTCAATACTGGTTGGATCTGTCGTATAATTTTTCGTCTCTATAATGAAACGATTGTTTCCAGGTAGATCAGTTTCGATACCAAAAAGGTCATCAGTACATACCTACACTCTCGACCTGATGTTTCTTTCGATTTGTGGCTTCTTAACTACGAAAACTTGACACCACAACCTTTTCTGAGAACTCTCAGGGAACCTATCGTTCCTCTAGATTGGTCAGGTAGGATTTCCTTTAGTCAGGACTTATAAGTAACCTTTCTGACTGTGACTTCGACTTTGAGGTTATGAAACTGGTGGACTACACTTCTTGACTGAAGAATCTTTTCTGGGACTCCCGCCCTTTCTAACTTCCGTCCTCCTCTTCTCCTCCTGTCTCCTACTCTACCAACCTACCGTAGTGGTTGAGTTACCTGTACTCTAACTCATGAGGTCCTCAACCACTACCTGTCCCGGTGGACCGCACGACGTCAGGTACCCCAGACTTTCTCAACCTGTGTTGATTCGCTGACTTGACTTGACTATCTGGTACCCCATCGTTTCTCAGTCGGCGTTGACTTCTTAAAGTGAAAGTGAAAATGAAAGATATGTGATTATTGTTTCATAGTCTCTTCAGTTCCTTTGTTAGGATAAACGGTAGAGTAGTTTTTCTGATTTTATGGATCCTTATTTGGAAGATTCCTCCCTTTTCTGGGTCTGAGACTTTTGATGTTCTGTGACTGCTTTCTTTAACTTCTACTGTGTCTATCTTTCTATGTGATATAAGAACATAACCTTCTTCGTTATAACAATTTTACTGGTATGACGGGTTCCGTTTGATGTCTGACTTACGTTACATGTAGTTTAATGGTTACCGTAAAAAGTGTCTTCATCTTGTTTATTAAATTTTTAGATATACCTTTATGTTTTCTGGGGTTTCTCGATTTTGTTAGAATTCTTTCCTGTCTCGACCTCCTCAGTATGAACGATTGAAATCAAATATTAATGTTTTAATACATTAATACATTTTAATACAGAATCAGTCGAACCCGACAGTATATTTTCTGGTATATAACACACCGAATTTGTTCACTATGAATAAGGAATATAGAAAACTCCGACCCTTCAGGTTCTAGTTCCACAGACGTTTTGACTATAGATATTCTTGAGGGTAGTTCCGAAATGTCTTCGGACAAAAGGACGACACAGAAGTGTACGACCCCTTTTCTTCTGACCCCATAGTCAAAAAGAAGAACATTCCTGTGATTAGGGTAGTACCCCGGGATGAGAGTGTTGATATAGTTTTGGATTACTAATAAAGGGTTTCCGGAGTGAAGGATTGTGGTAGTGAAACCCCTACGGTTGAAGTTCCACTTAGAACGTTCCCCTACGTTTGTCTTCAGACGTTGTTTACCGGAACTGTTTTTCTCCTCTCTTCATTTATACGTACAATTGTAGATCGACATAAAAATTCTCCTGTTTCATTGACGTTTTATATTTTGTTTTATTCTGTGGAATGAAATATAGTGAGTGAGTTAGTTCATTGATTTAGGACGTTTTATTATAACAAATCTAATTAGGGACGTAATTTGTTTATCAACGTTGTAACTAGTTTCTTGTTTTTAATTTGATAGAAAACCGTAATATATTAATTACTTTTTTCACATAAGGAATCTATAAAATTAACTCATTAGTGTCTTAATTTTACTTATGAAAGTCCTTCTGACTTATTTAAAATATGTCTACAGAATTTAATTACGTTCTAATTTCAACATTCAAAAATTTGAAAACTTTCAGAAAAATTTTTGAATTTTTTGTGAGATAAAAATTTGTTATAAATCAGCTTCCTAGATCTATTGTTGTTCCATTTTCAATTTTGAAAGTTATTGAGACCGTAAATGACAGTTTCAGGAGGTCCTATAAAACCCTCTCTCTTTGTATATTCATCGAGTTTTTACATGTAAAAAAGTATGTACATTTTACCGGTTTATAAAGGAAGAACTATTTTTCAAAAATAAATACCTTTTACTCGAGATCGGATTCATAGTAATTAACACGTTATTGTTAATAAAGGACTATGATAGAAATTAGTAAAGGAGGATTTAGTAGATATTTGAATGAGAAGATATCGTATCATGCCAAGGATTTCCAGTAAAGTATTCCTTTTTTTCAAAGTCACTGTTTTTCCTACTTTTAATATATTAAAGAGTAATAATGTTTTAAGTTTCTTTGTTCTCTCTTTTTTTCCTTCTGACATTTTTGTGAGAGAAGAAACTAGGATTCATTGTACGTACTAAACAGGATGGGACATTAAAACAAAAAAATAGTATATCAAAAAAACTCCTATTAGTTTTTTCGTTCTCTAATGGTCTTTTTGTAGATGAAGACGAAGAAACTAATACGGTTTCGGAAACTGACACATCCAGTGTTGTTTGACACCTTTTAAAAATTTCTCTACCCTTATGGTTTGTTGGACTGGACGAAGGACTCTTTAGACATACGTCTAGTTCTTCGTTCAATCTTGACCTGTTCCTTGTTGTCTAACCAAGGTCTAGCCCTTTCCTCGTGTAGTTCCGACATGTAACAGTGGGATGAATAAATTGAATATACGTCTCATGTAGTACACTTTACTACCCGACGTACTTCGTGTTCGACCTTAGTTCTAACGACCCTCTTTATAGTTATTGGAGTCTATACGACTACTGTGGTAGGAATACCGTCTTTCACTTCTTGATTTCTCGGAGAACTACTTTCACTTTCTCCTCTCACTTTTTAAACCGAATTTTGAGTTGTAAGTTTTTTTGATTCTAGTACGGTAGGTCAGGGTAGTAAAGTACCGTTTATCTACCCCTTTGTTACCTTTGTCACCTTCTGAAGTTAAACTCCCCGAGGTTTTAGTGACGTCTCTAATTAACGTCGATACTTTAGTTTTCTATGAACGAGGAACCTTCTTTTCGATACTGGTTGGTTCTATCGTATAATTTTTCGTCTCTATAAAGAAACGGTTGTTTCCAGACAGACCATTTCGATACCAAAAGGGTCATCAGTACATACCTACACTCTCAGCTTGATATTTCTTTCGACTCGTGACTTCTTAACTACGAAAACTTGGTACCACAACCTCTTCTGAGAACTTTCAGGGAACCTGACGTTCCTCTAGGTTGGTCAGGTAGTATTACTTTTAGTCAGGACTTATAAGTAACCCTCCTGACTACGACTTCGATTTTGAGGTTATGAAACCGGTGGACTATACTTCTTGACAGAAGAACCTTTTCTGGGACTACGACCCTTTCTAACTTCCGTCTTCCTCTTCCCCCACTGTCTCCTACTTTACCAACCTACTGTAGTGACTGAGCTACCTGTACTCAAACTCGTGCGAGGTCTTCAACTACCTGTCTCTTCGGACCACACGACGTCAGGTACCCCGACGTTTCGCAACCTGGACTGACTCGTTGACTTGACTATCAAAAATATAATCAATACTTTTAGTTTAACAAGTTAGTTTGTATATACACATGTAAAAAAGACATGTTAAACATTTGTACTAAACATCCGTCACAGATCCATTCCTCTCTAATTGTGTGAAGTGAGATACCGGTATCCTCTGTTACCAATCTCGGTTCTTGACTGTGTTCCGTTTCCACTTAAATTCGGTCAGTAACATGACGGGAGTTTCTCGGTACCTACTTGACCGTACTTCTTATTTTCTACTTCAGTTTCCTTTGTCTTAATGACCTTTTACATTTCCTTCACTTCCCTTTCCCTTAATAAAGTAACGGTTTTTCTGAATCATAGAATTGAGGTTTAAACAATCAATTACTCTTCGGTTAACTCGTCATTTATTTAGAGGGTAACACTGTGAAGTCAATACTATTTTCTTCGATGGACTTTTATTTTTAGTACAAAATTTTGTCCATAAAAGAATAATGTTACACTTCCACCGTTTTTGTTATTTAGTGCCCAGTATGTAAGTTGTTCGTATTTTAGATCCTACCTTCCGTTTTACATTCACTGATTTTTCACAGATATTATTTTGTGTAGTACCTTCGTTCTTCTGATCCGTTCTATGACCCGTTTCTACTATTATCGGTATGTAAATTCGTAATGATAACGAATAATAATATTTTTTATATTATTAATAAAGTATTACTATACCAATATTTAACTATTAAATTAAATATCATGAAAATTTAATGTAATATATAAAGATATTATTTCCATTGTATATTATTTTATAATTATTAAATACTACTTTTATCCTCTTAGGAGGAGTAAAGTAATTTTACTTTCTTCAGTAAAGGGAATTCTCTTATTTTAGTAAGTTAATTAACATTAAAAGTTGTATAGTTATTCATACTAAATACTAAGTTTAAAGTGACATAAAGTCTTAACAAAATATATTTCGTTATATTAAACTGGTTCTAATAATGTACCCATCTCTAAATAAAAAGAACGTATGACAAAGATTTTAGTGTTATTGTAACTTAACGGGTATACGAATCTATAAAATCTCTTATGACTTATATGACACAAGAAACGTATATTTGTATACGAGTACAGTAGGTATACTCTCATAGTCTCAAAGTACAACCGTTTTAGTACCAAACACCAAAGAAATACAAAAAAAAACAAAAGTCGAGAGATAAGAAGACTCCTGTTTTTGCCGGAAGACGTTTGATCTTAATCGTGACGAAAGTTGTAAAAACCAAAAGAGGTTTTCTATTTACGATAAATTGAGTCATGTCTATCCTAAAAACATGATTCGCTTTGACGACGTAAACAAGAGGTACTAAAAGGATTATTATTAACCCGATGAGGTAAGAAGGGGTCGATCTTAAAAATTCATCTAAATCACCCTCAAAAACATGTCGTAATATTTTATATTAGTATTGGAAATCTTAGATTAAAGAGGAAGTTGATTATCAGAAATCTCACCTAGTAAGTTCTAAAAGGGGAGAATCAAGGATACGAGGATAGATTTAGTAATAAATTGTGGAGAATCTCAGGAAATAGACTAGTAGTAAAGAGTTTTAAGAATTCGTACTGTCGGAGGACTTTATGGGTGATTTTTCGGTATTTGAATTAAAGACATGTCCCTGACCCATGGTATAATAAGAGGATATTTAGCAGTCAAAGTAGAAGGGTCCGAACCTCTCTCGTGTGTGTTCCTACGGTAAGTGAATGGTTCGGGTATAAATAATGTCACGTGATAAATTATAATAAGTCCTTCGTCCTGAGAGGACAGTTTTCTGTTTTCACAGTCTACTTCAGACATGTAAGTTCTCTAAAATTTCGTTTCCGTCGAAACCAAGTCATCCATAGAGAAACATGAATTCTTGGATTGGGGTCTACACAAGTAGACGTTTCGACATCTTATCCACACTACCTCAAAGTGTCTAGTTGGGTCACTTGTACACCGTCTGTGTACCTATATGATTGAGGACAGTGAAGTCCTATGTAGGTGAGGACTCTTTACTAAATTCTTATCGTTATAGGACCCCTGATCGATGAGTCGTTCGTAAATAACTCACGGGTGACGTCAGAAGTGGTGTTCAATCCGTTTTTGACAGAGACGTCGTGAATAATGAAACTCCATTGATAAGAAAAGAAGTATGTATCCCGAACTAGACCCCTTATTTCTTCTAGGTCCACCCAGAGGAGGGTGTAAATGAAAGTACACTTTGTTGAGGCTTTTCCCGAGTTCACGTTAATAAATTTTATTTAGACCGGTTTTTCTTTTTTTTTTTTTACCTTCCTCCCTTGAGTATCAAGGTGAAGACGGGACAGATCTAGGTTTGAAAAAGTACTAAAAAAAGACACATCGATGACAAAATTCGTTGATTTATACCATGTGCTTATAACCTTTTTACTACGAGATCATTCTGACCGGTTCAATTTCAATAAATTCGTCTGTGCTAACTGAAACACACGCAATGATTTTCAATTCTTTTAAGTCGTTCATTTTCTCTTCCTTTTCTAGCTCTTAAAACAAATGTCCGAAAATAATTTCCTATTTCAAATTTATGTAGAATGTAATAGTGGGATGCAATTCTTAATATGGGTTTGCTTAGTTGGGTTTTTTTCCTTTTTTTTTACATAGTAAGGATCATGAACTATATATTTTTAAAGGTATGGAATATGGTTAAAACCTTTCTTCACTTTTCATTTGTACTCTAAAATTTGATCAACCTTAACTGATCCGTCTCTCCATATGTCTCCGATGTCCTTCTCCCGGAAGCCTAAAAAAGACTTAATAGAGTGTAACATGGAACGGGACGTGCTAGAAAAATGTAGATCTTTAGAGAACTTTCATTTATGTGTTAGAATGTCATAGGTACGTATACCGTTTTCTATCTACCTTTTCACGGAAAATTTGGGGACCTTCTTCGTCGTTCCCTCTTATTGATACGTCGTTGAAGATACATTTGGGAAGTGACTACTGTAGTAATCTAGTGGAATGGATAACAAATCGGTTACGACTGGGTGACTAGTTCTTTATCTCGACCCTTTCTCCTCTCCCTTCTTGTCCCCGGTTTCCTCCCTGTTTCTGTCACTCAACATTTCTCACCCTTTTAAACAAAAAGAATCGGACCGAAAGTTACGGAAATTTGTCGTTTTAGTGTCTTATCTTAAGGTTAAAACAAAAAATAAAGAAACAATGAACTCCGGGAGTGGGATCAGTTTTTTCAGAAGTCACATGTACGACATGAAAGACTGTAGTGGAAAATATAAAGAAAGAAAGGAACCTTACGATAAGAAAAGAGTACTTGGTTTTCACTGAAAGAAGTTCTACCTGAAATCTAGGGTAGAAATTCTTTTGTCAAGGTCCACCCGAGACGAGTTGTACTAGAGATGGAACATCAAGTCAACAAAGTCAACAATAAATAATGAGAAATAGAATTTAGACTAAGTCTACTTATACGACCACCGAACTTGAGGTTTCCCAAATAGAGTTGTCTATTTACTTTTTACCACCATTCGTCACGTTCTTCCCATATCCCGTCCCTAGTCATTTGATGACGGGAAAAATATCCTCGTGCCAGGATCTGTAAGTGTATGGAAAACAGATATCGACCTCTTCCGTTACCGTGGGGTGAGGTCATGAGAACGGACCTTTTAGGGTACCTACCTCCTCGGACCATCCGACGTCAGGTACCCCAGTGCTTCTCAGCCTGTGCTGACTCGCTGAAGTGAAAGTGAAAAGTGAAAGTACGTGACCTCTTCCTTTACCGGTGGGTGAGATCTCAAGAACGGACCTCTCAGGGTCCCTGCCCCCTCGGACCACCCGACGGCAGATACCCCAGCGTGTCTCAGCCTGTGCTAACTTCGCTAAATCGTCGTCGTCTTCGTCGGAACAGATATCGACGAAAGGTGACGTCATCGTCTCAACTCGCCGAGGTTTGGAAATATCCTTTTCGAACAGGTGAGAGTCAAATCTATACATAAATTACAGTAACTCCTGAGTTCGGAGGAAATTTAAAATGAGGTCGTAGGAGTCATTGTTTTACATAGGAGTACCGATCAGTTTTTTTCGTTGGACCTGTGTAAATCCGTTCCTATAGAGGTACTTATTTCTAATGTATAATAGAAGGAGGGTCAACCTAATATTGAACGGTCTCCTATTCTTGATACGAAATATAAATGAATGTAAGTCCTATAAAACGTAACACTTTTCATTCTTTATCAAAATAGTAAGATGTTTTTTTAGTCTTCTTTTTTGAGTCCCTGTAAAAACTATGAGACAGAAGTGAAGAGTCTTTATTTAATGGGTATTCTATCATAAAAAAAATGTGTAAGGAATGACACGTATAAGATGTTTAAGGTGAACCTTTCATTTTCTTTGTCACGATAAGATCGTACAGTTTATTTTATATTAGTATAGAAGAATAGGAAGGTAGTAGCAGTAATAATAATATAATATTTTGTTCCTATGAAGTTTACGGTAAAATAAGAGGAACGGGACATAAAAGGATCACACGAAAAGACATGTATCGTTTTTCCGTAAGGTCACTAAAGTTCTTTCAAACCAAAATATACTACCTATGTCAGAACCCCAGTCCCTCCCCACCCTCCGTAATCTAGGATCAAATTTGTATGATACACAAATTAATAAAGTGTTAATAGAGTATCTGACGTCATTCTACTTTTTCAACTTCGACCTCACCTTGAACTTATTACACCCTTAAGGAAAGGGAAAAAAAAAATTCATCTCTTCCCACGAAAGAGACACCCCTATCTCTCCCGGTCCGTCGGGTGGACAGGAGTAAGAGGTACGTGGGTCGAGGTTACGACATGGAAGAACGGGGGTGGCAGAAAGTGAAAGATTCCTGTTTCGTGAGTATTCCAATATTACTTAAATTCAATTAATAAAAAATTCGAGAACCAAACCGAAACGGACCCGCTAACAAAAAACTATTATACTTATAAGTATCCTTTCGTTAAGTTCACGGGTAGTTGTCAGCTAATCTACCTCTTCTACACTATATATATATGTGTGTGTGTATGTTTCCTTATAATCGGTGTATTTTTCCTATTTTATGACGGTGAACGTCGTTGTACCTGTCTGGACCTCTTATAATACGAATCACTTCGTTCTGATTCTATTTATGACATACTATCGAGGATATACATCTGAGATTTTTCATTATATTTACATACACACACGTTTTATCTTTGTCTCAGTGTCTATGTCCTTTGTTTGACACTATTGGTTTCCCACTCCCCTGCCCTCTCCTTGTTCATTCCCCGTACCCTAATTGTCTATGTTTGATCATATATATATTATCTATTCGTTGTTCCTATATGACATATCGTGTCCCTTAGTACCGGTAAAAGAATACATTGAACATTACCTCGTATTGGAGGTTTTGATGACTTTGTGATATAATAAGGACTTTGATTATAAGATTTAGTTGATATGAAGTTAATTTATATAATTACATATTTGCAAAAAGTAACTTATTGACAAGAGTACCACTAATACGATACACGTTATTTATTGATGTGTTAGAAAAAAAACAAACAGGTAAACACCTTTCTTAATCCGAGTTATTTTATATTTTATATATAATTTTTTCTTATACACATCTTTTGTTAGTGAAATCTTTGCCTAAGTATAAATAGTCAATAGATATTACTGTTGGTAGCTTCTGAGAATCTATCTCTGAAGACTTGAAAAAATAAAGTTTTAATATTGTTATAATCTGATTCTCAACACTATAAGGTACAGATAAAGATTGGTCCACCTTTGTAAGCTATAAATCAAGTATAATGAGAATAAGAAACACCTTTTTTTGTTTACCCTATGGTAGAAAACAACAGTGTCTGAGATGTTTCAATAATCCTTTCCATTCTTATATGTTGAAAACAATTTTTTTTACTGTCAAATAGTTGTATATGAGACACAAGACTAAAACCTTTCCGAAAGTGTGAGGAAACTATACTTAATGTACTACTCCTATGGATTGAATTTATCCGTAATGTTCATGTTTATGTTTTCAAAAGACGTAGGATGTAGTACAGAGACGAAGTGAGACTATTGTCCATTGTTATCGGAACGGAACTCGTTCAGTAAATCAAATGAAACTAGGACTGTTACGTGTTCTTTATGAAAGTAGTAACTGTGACTAAACAATACGTAAACTAAAAAACTACTTTATCTCCCTCTTTAGGGAGGAACAAGATAATCATACTACCGTATCGTGATGTTTAATGTACAAACAAAAGATCATATTATATTTACTGTGATCTCTTCCGTTAAATAAGATTTTGGTATCATATTTGAGGATATAAAAGTTTCTCGACTACATTAGTTCAACTATTTGGTACTTGGTCCGAATAAATTTACTCAACAGAAAACCGTATACCTCTCTTAATAAAAGACGATACTTTTAGTTTGTTCGACAATCACTTAGTGTCTTCTGTTTATATCTTTTGACGGAACACTTTGGTGTAAAGTCCTCTTAGGTAACGGGTATCGTTACTATTTTCTTGTTGACCTTATTAGTCTTTCTTTACACAGACAGAATTATTATCCAAGTTTTATAACAAGATTTGTTTAATTTATAATTAGTACGGTTAGTGTATTTACAAACTTATTGACTTTATATATATCATGACGGTTTCGGGGTGTTTTAATTTTGACAAAGGTCCTCATTACCACCTAATCTAAGAAACGGACGAAGACAGTAACTTTTTGTTGATTTTTACGACTTATTTTATAAAAAGATTAGAAACTTTCGTGTGATTACTTGACTGTTTTCGTGGTTCTTTATATTTCTCCAATTTTTCTTTCATCTTCGATAAAGAGTTCTCTTGATTTGTTACGTCACTTCGAATGCATGTTTACCTCCCTTTCTAAAACAACTGGTTCTCTTTAAGTCGAACTCAAAAGTATCAGAAACTCCTTTACCTACGGTCTTCTTTTCGGGTTCGTTATAGGTTCCGTCTCTCCGATGGTCATTTGAAGGGTTATAAGGACACTTGAGTTTCAATAATATGGAAACTAAACCCATATTAGGAATTGGGGTTTACAGATGATACCTTATAAAAGTCTTTTGACCGGTTCCCTTTTGAATGACGACTCTGACTCTATCGTAGGTGATCCCCCTTAAACGTTGGTGTCGCACAGAAGGGAGTCAAAGGTTGGTCACGTTTTTAAAGTTGTATTCTTAAACTAAATCCCTGATGGGACCACCAGGTTATCGATTCTGAGGTACGAAGGTTACATCCCCTAGACTCAAGTTAGGGTCCAGTCCCTCAAATATTGTGTTGATTCTGTACCACGTGGTTATTTACTTATTAAAAAAAAATTTTTTCTTTCTTAAACTAAATAAAAAAAAATTAAAAAAATTTAGAAATTAAGAATGTACGTAAGGGTTTGTACTTGGGGGGAGGGTGGAGGGAGGGGTATTGTAGAGACACCCAGTAGGGGTACGTGGTCGGGGTTCGTACAACATAGGACGCAGTCTGTATCTGACCGCTAAGTTAAGAATGTACTATCATATGTACAATCTTACGGTAAGAGGGTTTAGTAGGGTGGGAGAGGGAGAGGGAGATTCAGGTTTTCAGGCAATATGTGTAGACGCAGAAAAGAGGACAGAACGTATGTCCCAGCAGTAACGGTAGAAGGATTTAAGGTATATATACCCAATCATATGACATAACCACAAAAAGAAAGACCGAATGAAGTGAGACATATTAGCCGAGGTCACAGTAGGTAGAGTAGTCTTGACTAAGTTTACTTAAGAAAAATTGCCGACTCATTATGAGGTAACACATATACATGGTGTCGAAAGAATAGGTAAGTAGACGACTACCTGTAGATCCAACAAAGGTACAGGACCGATAATATTTGTCACGACGCTACTTGTAACCCCATGTACACAGAGAAAGTTAAGACCAAAGGAGCCACACATACGGGTCTTCACCCTAACGACCCAGTATTCCATCAAGATAAACGTTAAAAAATTCCTTAGAGGTGTGACAAGAGGTATCACCGACATGATCAAACGTAAGGGTGGTTGTCACATCCTCCCAAGGGAAAAGAGGTGTGGGAGAGGTCGTAAATAACGAACGTCTAAAAACCTAGCGTCGGTAAGACTGACCACACTTCACCATGGAGTAACACCAAAACTAAACGTAAAGAGATTATTACTCACTACAACTCGTAGAAAAGTACACAAACAATCGGTAGGCATACAGAAGAAACTCCGTTCTTATTTGTTACCTCATTTCTGTTAGAGAAATTGTTCACCACGACCCTTTTGACCAGTTGGTGAACATTTTCTTACTTTGATCTAGCTAATCAACAAACAGTCAA
>SJYO01048061.1:9990031-10105796 GCA_006410555.1 Capra ibex | reverse complement strand
GTCTTTGATATTTTGAGGATCTCCTCTTGTATCCGTTTTGTGAGAGTCTGTATTTAGTGTCGTCCTAGGAGATACTAGGTGGAGGGTCTTAAGACCTTTATTTTCGTTTTTATTTGTTTACCCTAGATTAATTTTAATTTTCGAAGACGTGTTGTTTCCTTTGATATTCGTTCCACTTTTCTGTCGGAAGACTTACCCTCTTTTATTATCGTTTACTTCGTTGACTGTTTGTTGATTAGAGTTTTTATATGTTCGTTGAATACGTCGAGTTGAGGTCTTTTTTTTTGCTGGGTTAGTTTTTTACTCGGTTTCTTGATTTATCTGTAAAGAGGTTTCTTAAACTAAATTTCACCAGTACCTAACCTTTACGGAGTCTAACGACCTTCCTTGTTTACATTTAGTAATGACCTCCTTTTTTTAATATGTTTACGGGTTATGACTTTGTTTTTAAAAAGTTATTTATCCTCTTATGCTAATGTGTCATCTTTATCGTTTATCTAAGTTCCCTAATCTAAACTATCTGTCTCACGGACTTCTTGATACCTGTCTCCAAACACTGTAACATGTCCTCTGTCCCTAGTTCTGGTACGGGTTCTTTTTCTTTACGTTTTTCCGTTTTATCAACAGACCCCTCCGAAATGTTTCCGGAATGTTGACTCTTTTCTTCTCTTCGCTTTCCTTTTCCTCTTTTCCTTCCTATGTGGGTAGACTTACGTCTCAAGGTTTCTTGTCGTTCCTCCCTATTCTTTCAGAAGGAGTCACTAACTACGTTTCTTTTTCTCCTTTTGTTATTTTACCCTTTCTGATCTCTAGAGAAGTTCTTTACTCTGTGTGGTTCCCTTGTAAAGTACATTTCTACCCGTGTCATTTCCTGTCTTTGTGATACCTGAATTGTCTCCGTCTTATATAATTTTTCTCCACCGCTCTTATGTATCTTCTTGATATGTTTTTTCTAGAAGTACTGGGTCTATTGGTGTTACCACACTAGTGAGTGGACCTCGGTCTATAGGACCTCACGTTTCAGTTCGCCCGGAGTCCTTCGTAGTGATACTTGGTTCAATCACCTCCACTACCTTAAGGTCAACTCGACCTTAGTTTAGGATTTTCTACTACGACACTTTCACGACGTGGGTTATACAGTCGTTTAAACCTTTTGAGTCGTCACCGGTGTCCTGACCTTTTCCACTCAAAAGTAAGGTTAGGGTTTCTTTACGTTACGGTTTTCTACAAGTTGATGACGTGCTAACCTGAGTAAAGTGTGTGATCGTTTCATTACGAGTTTTAAGAGGTTCCTTCCGAAGTTGTCATACACTTTGTTTTTAAAGGTCTACGAGTTCGACCTTAATCTTTTCCGTCTCCTTGGTCTCTAGTTTAACGGTTGTAGACAACGTAGTATATTTTCGTTCTCTCAAGGTCTTTTCGTAGGTGAAGACAAAATGACTGACACGGTTTTGGAAACTGACACACCTGGTACTGTTTGGTACCTTTTGAAAACTTCTCTATCCTTATGGTTTAGTGGAATGGACGGAGTACTGTTTAGACATACGTACAGTTCTTCGTTGTCAATCTTGGTCTGTACCTTGTGGTCTGACCAAGGTTTAACTCTTTCTTCATGTAGTTCCGACATGTAACAGTGGGACAAATAAATTGAATACACGTCTCATAGAGTACGTTTTACAGTCCGACCTACTTCGTTTTCGACCTAAGTTGTAACGGTCCTCTTTATAATTATTGGAGTCTATACGTCTACTGTGGTGAGAGTACCTTCTTTTCACTTCTCCTTGATTTCTCGGAGAACTATTTTCACTTTCTCCTCTCATTATTTCAACCAAATTTTGAGTTGCAAGTTTTTTGATTCTAGTGTCGTAGATCAGGGTAGTGAAGTACCGTTTATCTACCCCTTTGTTACCTTTGTCACTGTCTGAAATAAAGGAACTCGAGGTTTTAGTGACGTCTACCACTGACGTCGGTACTATAATTTTCTGCGAACGAGGAACCTTCTTTTCGGTACTGGTTGGATCTGTCGTATAATTTTTTGTCTCTGTAATGAAACCGTTGTTTCTAGACAGATCAGTTTAGATACCAAAAAGGTCACCAGTATATACCTACACTCTCAACCTGGTATTCCTTTCGACTCGTGGCTTCTTAACTACAAAAACTTGACACCACAACCTCTTCTGAGAACTTTGAGAGAACCTGACGTTCCTCTAGTTTGGTCAGGTAGGAGTCACTTTAGTCAGGACTGATAAGTTACGTTCCTGACTACGACCTCGACCTCGAGGTTAGGAAACCGGTGGACTACGTTTCTTGACTGAGTAATCTTTTCGACACTTTCTAACTCCCGTCCTACTCTTCCCCTACTGTCTCCTACTTTACCAACCTACCGTAGTGGCCGAACTACCTGTACTCAAATTCATCCGGGACCCTCAACCACTACCTGTCTCTTCGGACCTCATGACGTCAGGTACCCCGGCGTTTCTCAGTCTGTACTGACTCCCTGACTTAACTTGACTCCTCGCAAGACAGTTTTTTCGTGTTCCTTTGTTTTGTGGTACTCCCTGTCGGTAAAGTCACGAAGTTTTCAGCACTCCACGACCCTAACAGTCTGTACCTTATGGCGCATTTACACGAAGTATTTTAACTTTCTTGATTATAGTTCAAATTCCGTTTTTATGTTATTTTACTGTTTTTTCTTGTTTTTCGTTTTTCATTAATGGTTTATATATACTTTGCATTTATGTATCTCAAGATCTTTTATTTTAATTTTGTCTGTAATTTTTCAGTTACTTACTCTAATTTCTAATCTCATCAACTCCTGTCTTTATCATTTAAGGTTAAACATATTTAAAAAATTTTTTCGTTAGGTCTCCAGTGGTATCTTTATGTTTATACACCTATATTTGTTGTCTAAAATTTTATATTTCTGGTTCAGGTTAAATATAAGGTGACGTCAACGTATTTCCCTTTTTCCTTCTTTATTTCGTCTTTGTTAAAAATTTCATTACTGTCTTTAAAGGTATCTTCAACTTTTAGTGGTGTCGTCTAAGTTCTTCCAATTACGAAAGGATTATCCTTATTTAATTTTTTTTTTAAAGTATAGGTCAGTGTGGTATCACTGTCACTTTTTGTGTCTGTTTTTCGCTTTTATTATTTTGTCGGTTTGTCTTTTTGTGTCTGTCGGATTTTCACTCCCATAAATCTGACTATCGATTGAATGACTATCGTTGTCCTTCTTACTCCAGTTTATTGTAGTAGTTACATGACTTTCTTTTATAAGTAGTTGGAGTTTGATCTATGGAACGTTTTTTTAATGTTTCCGATATGGAGTCCTTTTTCCCTTCACTGGGTTGTATTTTATAAACTCAGTGTTTTTCCTTATTTTTCTTTTTTACCATTTGTACATTCTGGTTTATTTTTAAGTATAAAATATCGTTATTAATATAGGACTACTAAAAATTTTATGTAAATATTTTATTACATACTCTAAAATTTTATCATATATTTAGGTCTCCTAAGTATTGTTCTTTGTTCGAAAAAAATTTTAAGAGTATAGTGAACACTCCGATTACTATGCCTAATCGAAATCTAAGACTACTTATATTTTTCGTCGTTCTCATTCTCTTATACAAAAGAGTGATAAGGTATTTCTACATTTAGTCGGTTCTACGGTCGTAAAATCTTATTAGACTTCCCTCAATGATTTTTATGACAAGTTTTCCCTATTCATATAACGTACCCTTGGATTTCCCTCTAAAGACGTAGGACCCGACAATGGTGGAGGTGAGGGTTACCCAACTCTTAGGGGTTCCTCTTTTCGGATGTCTTTACCGAACTCTCCTTAACATTTTCACTTATTCCACTGTTTCAGTCGGTCCCTGCTGGTGTGTTTCATTATTTATGCGACTTACGAAAAGGAGAGGTAGTAGTAACACGACGGTCCCAAACAGCAATCGACTTAGGATAGTCCATTGTCCACCGTTTTTTTTCATGTAACTACAGCAAGGATGTATAGTCAGAGAACTAAGTCTCTGAGACTACCTCTTCCGTTCTTTTACCTGCACTTCTCATTTGTCTAAAGATCCTAAGTATATACTTATTCAAAGTGACGACGCAAAAAACACACAACTCTGTTATCCTTCTTACCTATCAATTTTACACCACCTACGTGCGGTACTTTAAGATCCGTCATTAATCTTCCGTCTGTCTTACATGTCACTCATTGTTACGTTTAGAATTTCAAAAGTACGACTCACTTTTTTTATGTTTCTTTTACTTCTATAGAACGTGTTATTGTAAATAGATTCAATTTTTATGTACGTATGTCTTTGTTAGATATCAGTTATTCTGGTGTATTTTATTTTTTCTAAGAATACTCCACTCAGTACTACTTTTTTATTCCTTTTTCCTTATTTATACTTTTATACACGTACCATATTCTCTTCTAGAAAGTGTGTTGGTGACCATTATTACTATTACACGGTACTTGACTCCTAATATTAATTAAGTCACTCTTTTATATGGACTAATTAGGTTTTCCTTGTTCTTTTCTCCTTTTGTAATAGAACCTTTAATTATATGGAAACTGACGTCGTTTGTATTCTAATGTATTTTATAATAATTGACATTTTCTTCCTATGGTTTATTACTCCTTTCAAAATTTTCAAAGTTAAGAGGTCTTTTTACATTCCTGAGATAGTATTATAACTAACTTATTATATTGAAGACTTATATGTAATTTGTAATTATTTTGTTCTCTTTGTTTAAGTATTAGTGTGACTATCTAAAACTGTGTAGATTAATAACTAATTCGTCTGTATTATTTAGTAATCATTATACGTTCTCCATTTGTGTTTGTGAATATTTACTAGATATGTGTGTTTGTATTGTTACGTGGGATTATAAAGTCTTGTGTATAATCAGAGTTCAAATGTCTCCCATAAAGAGTAAAACCATTATTACCGAGAGAATAACATCTGGTTGAGTCTGTTTTATATTTTTGATAATCAGGTTTATGTAAATTCTGTGTGATTGTGTCTTCTAAATTACCCGTTTATGGAACCTCGAAGTGAATAAGGGTAAAGATAAGAGTTGTACAAAAGACTAAACGATTTTCGTGTTGAAAGACGTTAGAATTCCCCGATACCTCCGTTGTTAATCACATTGACCCGAGAGGTACCTCCTTTTTAGGAGATTATTTGTGAAGTCCGAAAGTCGACCTTGTTTACTTTCCGATGTACGATCCTCCTCTTAACTTGGTCTTTATCTCGTCTAGAGTATTCTGACTCCGAGTCAGATTAAACAAGGGAAGATCCCCTGTTCTTTCGTAGGTCTTTGAGGATAATGGTACTTTTAAAAAGTAGGGAGTATAAGTTGTAGTGGTTTTTTAATGGGTTTCGTGGTCCTGTGTTCTGGTTTACTAGTTCGCGGTTATACTCTTCTATCTTTTTGTGAAAGACCAGTGGGTCTACAATCTCAATAGTGTTTTTGTTTATTAATAAAACAGATAATTTCTTTTGTTTTATTATTAAACCTTTCACAATAAACTATTGACTTTTGATATCTTCTTCTTAGTTGATACGTAAGAACTTACCTATATATTTTTCAACTGTAATTCGTTATATCCTCCGTCCTACTTCTACAGTCTCACCCTCCTGAAACTCGAGTAGAAGGGGTCACCTTGTGTAGTTTTGACGTTTGTTTACATCTCGTTGAGTTACTAGACTTCTGATTGTGTTGTCGAGAAGATGTTGGTTCTGAGATTTCTATCTTGTTAGGCGTCAGAGTATTCTTCCCTCCTCTTCTTTAGATCAGTACTGGGTGTGGAGATCGTACACTGGGTCTTCTCCTCCTCCTATAATGTCCGAGTTCCTAGTAGAGATTCCTCGTGTCCCAGGTTCCGGGTATACTCCGTACGGTCGGGACCCCAGGTAGTGGTCCTTCTTTTCGAGGGAATCGACAAACTTTTGTCTCACCCCGAATGGTGTCCCGCCATTCTTTGACTGTACTCGAGACCTTATCACGTACCTACGTGAACGGACGAGGGACAGGGTCACGTCTCCGTCGTCTGACTTTAGACGGACCACGGGACTGGTCGGACGGTCCTGACGACGACGTGTGGTGGGGGTCGGCCCTGGTGCGAGGACGGGGCCGGGGAGAGACCGTGGAAGCGGTAGCGTACGTGTATGTGACTCCCTTCTCCCCTTGGTTGAATCTTCACGTCGACATTGGGTCGTCCGGGGTTTCTTTGGAGTTTGGTTCCGTCCTTATCGGTAGCGTAAGTGTGTACGTACACGTGGTCCTTTTCGTCTCGGTTGAGTTTTCACGTCGGGTTCCGGGAGTCCGGGGACGGTACGGGAGTCAGTTTTACTTCTACGGATGCCGAGACTTCGTTTCGGGTCAAAGGAGTCCTGAGAAGGAGGTCGGGGGTGGGGTGGAGGGTCCTCGGATCTCTGACAGTAACTCGGACCCTTTTCGGGTCCGTGTGTGGACCGGGACCGAGATCGGGGGAGATGAGGTCGGGATGGAGGGTAGTTCCACCACCGACGGTCTCGTGGGACCCTTTATTACATAGGGGAAGTGAAGCCTAGGTCGAGGGTTTGGTTTCGGTTACCCGTGTGTTTCTGTCGGAGCCCTGAGAGGATGTGTTCCTCTGTGGAAGTTCTGACCCTCTCCATTGACGAAACGGATTAAAGTATCCCCAAAGAATCCACCGCGATGACCATTTCTTGGACAGACGGTTACGTCCTCTTTATTCTCTGCACCCAAGTTAGGGACCCAGCCCTTTTATTTTGTTCGTCTGTCCCCTCATATAAGGTTTGTTTTTTTGTTCTATTTTGAGGTCTTTTTTCGCTTTTGGTTGATTACTTTGTCTCTATTTATTAAATGGACTATTTTTCACGTTTCGGTATCATTCCTTTTACGAGTGACTTGAGTCCTTTCTTATCTCTTTGTGTGACTTTTACAGTTATTTATTGATCTTTTATATATATATATATAAAAATACCAAATCCAATTTAAAAAAAAGGAAATAAAAATAAAAAAATAAAAAATAAAATAAAAAATCAAAAAATAAAAAATTAAAATTTTAGAAATTAAGAATGTACGCAAGGGTTTGTACTTGGGGGGAGGGTGGAGGGAGGAGTATTGTAGAGAGACCCAATAGGGGTACGTGGTCGGGGTTCGTACGACATAGGACGCAGTCTGTATCTGACCGCTAAGTTAAGAATGTACTATCATATGTACAATCTTACGGTAAGAGGGTTTAGTAGGGTGGGAGAGGGAGAGGGAGACTCAGGTTTTCAGGCAATATGTGTCGACACAGAAAAAAGGACAGAACGTATGTCCCAGCAGTAACGGTAGAAGGATTTAAGGTATATATACACAATCATATGACATAACCACAAAAAGAAAGACCGAATGAAGTGAGACATATTAGCCGAGGTCAAAGTAGGTAGAGTAGTCTTGACTAAGTTTACTTAAGAAAAATTGCCGACTCATTATGAGGTAACACATATACATGGTGTCGAAAGAATAGGTAAGTAGACGACTACCTGTAGATCCAACAAAGGTACAGGACCGATAATATTTGTCACGACGCTACTTGTAACCCCATGTACACAGAGAAAGTTAAGACCAAAGGAGCCACACATACGGGTCGTCACCCTAACGACCCAGTATTCCATCAAGATAAACGTTAAAAAATTCCTTAGAGGTGTGACAAGAGGTATCACCGACATGATCAAACGTAAGGGTGGTTGTCACATCCTCCCAAGGGAAAAGAGGTGTGGGAGAGGTCGTAAATAACGAACGTCTAAAAACCTAGCGTCGGTAAGACTGACCACACTTCACCATGGAGTAACACCAAAACTAAACGTAAAGAGATTATTACTCACTACAACTCGTAGAAAAGTACACAAACAATCGGTAGGCATACAGAAGAAACCTCTTTACAGATAAATCAAGAAACCGGGTAAAAAACTAACCCAGCAAATAAAAAGACCTTAACTCGACGTACTCAACGAACATATAAACACTCTAATCAACCAACAGTCAACGAAGTAAACGATAATAAAAGAGGGTAAGTCTTCCGACAGAAAAGTGGAACGAATATCAAAGGAAACAACACGTCTTCGAAAATTAAAATTAATCTAGGGTAAACAAATAAAAACGAAAATAAAGGTCTTAAGACCCTCCACCTAGTATCTCCTAGGACGACACTAAATACAGACTCTCACAAAACGGATACAAGAGGAGATCCTCAAAATATCAAAGACTAGAATGTAAATCTAGAAATTAGGTAAAACTCAAATAAAAACACATGCCACTATCTTTCACTAGATCAAAGTAAGAAAATGTTCACCAACTGGTCAAAAGGGTCGTGGTGAACAATTTCTCTAACTGAAATTAGGTAACATATAAGAACGGAGGAAACAGCTTCTATTCCACAGGTATCCACACACCTAAACAAAGACCCGAAAGATAAACCAAGGTAACTAGATACAAAGACAGAAACATGGTCATGGTATGACAGAACTACTGACACCGAAACATCATCTCGGACTTCAGTCCGTGTAAAAAGTGTCTTGATCTTGTTTATTAAAGTTCTAAACATACCTTTATGTTTTTTGGAGCCTATCGGTTTCGTTAGAACTCTTTCTTTTTACCTTGACCTCCTTAGTTGAACGGACTGAAGTCCGAGATGATCTTTTATAAAAATTTTCTTGTTTAGTCTCGACTCCTTATGTTATCTCTTTTAATTTTCACGTGATCTTCCTCAATTGTCGTCTAATTGACTGTGTTTTCTTGTGGATTCGTTACACCTTCTTTCTTATCACTTTTTAGTGGTTTAGTCTTGTTTTTTCTCTTTTTTCTTCAAACTTCCTTCTATTAGATCTATTAAATTCCCTGGAACATCTGTTGTAGTTCGCAGGAGTCAAGTCAAGTCAAGTGAACGAGTCAACACAGGTTGAGAAACGCTGGGGTACTTGGCGCCGTGTGGTCCGGAGGGATAGGTAGTGTTTGAGACTCTCAAGTGAGTTTAAGTGCAGGTAACTCAGCCACTACGCTAGGTCGGTAGAGTAGGAGACAGTAGGGGAAGAGGGGGATGGGGATTAGGGAGGGTCGTAGTCTCAGAAAAGGTTACTCGGTTGAGAAACGTACTCCACCGGTTTCAGGACCTCAAAGTCGAACTCGTAGTAAGGAAGGTTTCTTGTGGGTCCTGACTAGAGGAGATCTTACCTGACCAACCTAGAGGAACGTTAGGTTCCGTGAGAGTTCTCAGAAGAGGTTGTGGTGTCAAGTTTTCGTAGTTACGAAACCACGAGTCGAAAGAAGTGTCGGGTTGAGAGTGTAGGTATGTACTGATGACCTTTTTGGTATCGGAACTAATCTGTCTGGAAACAACCTTTTCATTACAGAGACGAAAAATTATACGATAGATCCAACATAGGATTGTAAACATAAAATCTCTAGGGTCCTCTTCTCTCTTTCCCTGTCTTTTAAATAAACTACTTTAATACCGTCTTTTGAATAGATTGGAAGGATTGTCTAGAGGTCCTTATCCTTCGTGTCTCTTAAGGTTTGTTCTATTTGGACTTTTCCTACAGCGACCACTGAGTCACCATTTCTAAGACGGACGGTTACGTTCTCTGTCAAGTTAAGGGACTATCCTCTCCTAAGGTGTACGGAGTCTCGTTGATTCGGGTCCACGGTGTTGATAACTCGGACACGAGATCTCGGGTCCTTGGCGTTTAATGACTTCAGGTGTCTGAGATCTAGAGGCACGAGGTGTTGTTCTCTTAGGGGTGTTACTCTTCGGGTGAGTGGTGTAGATCTCTCATCAGGGGTGGTGGGGTGTACCGAGTGACGTTGATCTCTTTTCGAACTCGTGCTGTTGTTTCTGGGTCTAGTCGGTTTTTTTGTCGTTAATTTGTTTTTTCTATTTGGATTTCTCACCACTTCCTTTACCGTTGGATGAGGACATAAGAACGGACCTCTTAGGGTTCCTGTATCCTCGGACCACCCGTTGTCGGGTACCCCAACGTTTCTCAGTTTGTGTAGACTTCGTTGAGTCGTGTGGTTTGGACTTCTCTGGGTGTGGTTTTTATGAATTTAATTTTAGAGTTTCCAATTTTTGTCTCTTAAAATTTTTGGCGTTCTCTTTATGTCTCAGTGTTTTTGTTCCCTTGAGGGCAGTTCGATAGTTGACTAAAAAGTCGTGTGTGAAAAGTCTGGTTTTTCTTCTCCGTACTATATAACACGACTTTCCCTTTTTGTTTGGTGGATCCTGTAGATGTGTCATGTCGATAGTAAGTCTTGACTTCCTCTCTATTTCTCAACAGGGTTGTTTGTTTTTGACTTTCTCTGGTAGTGGAGATTTGACTAGAGTGTTCTTTACAATTCCCAGAGAAATTCCCCCCGTCTTTCGATATTGTTCTTTAAATTTTTATATCCTTTACTTTTTAGATTGACCATTTCGTTCATTTCCGTTACTAGTTAGTTAATTTATTCGATCATATTTTCAATTTTCTGTAGACGGGTGAGAAAGTCCTGTCCTATAAGTTGTAGTAATTAGTAGTCAGTCAGTTAAATCAGTGAGTCAGTACAGACTGAGAAACGCTGGGGTACTTAGTGTCGTACGGTCCGGAGGGACAGGTAGTGTTTGAGGACCTCCAGTGAGTCTGAGTGCAGGTAACTCAGTCACTACGGTAGGTCGGTAGAGTAGGAGACAACAGGGGAAGAGGAGGACGGGGGTTATGGAGGGTCGTTGTCTCAGAAAAGGTTACTCAGTTGAGAAGCGTACTTCACCGGTTTCATGACCTCAAAGTCGAAATCGTAATAAGGAAGGTTTCTTTAGGGTCCCGACTAGAGGAAGTCTTACCTGAGCGACCTAGAGGAACGTCAGGTTCCCTGAGAGTTCTCAGAAGAGGTTGTGGTGTCAAGTTTTCGTAGTTAAGAAGCCTCGACTCGAAAGAAGTGTCAGGTTTAGAGTGTAGGTATGTACTGGTGACCTTTTTGGTATCGGAAGTGATCTGCCTGGAATCAGCCGTTTCATTACAGAGACGAAAACTTATATGATAGATCCAACCACTATTGAAAAGAAGGTCCCTCATTCGTAGAAAATTAAAGTACCGACGTCAGTGGTAGACGTCACTAAAACCTCGGGGGGTTTTATTTTAGACTGTAACAAAGATGATAAAGGGGTAGATAAAGGGTACTTCACTACCCTGGTCTACGGTACTAGAAGCAAAAGACTTACAACTCGAAATTCGGTTGAAAAAGTGAGAGGTGAAAGTGAAAGTAGTTCTCCGAAAAATCAAGAAGTGAAAGACGGTATTCCCACCACGGTAGACGTATAGACTCCAATAACTATAAAGAAGGTCGTTAGAACTAAGGTCGAACACGAAGAAGGTCAGGTCGTAATGAGTACTCCATGAGACGTATCTTCAATTTATTCGTCCCACCGTTATATGTCGGAACTACATGAGGAAAAGGATAAACCTTGGTCAGACAACAAGGTACTGGTCAAGATTGACNGCGAGAGGTGAAAGTGAAAGTAGTTCTCCGAAAAGTCGAGAAGTGAAAGACGGTATTCCCACCACGGTAGACGTATAGACTCCAATAACTATAAAGAAGGTCGTTAGAACTAAGGTCGAACACGAAGAAGGTCAGGTCGTAATGAGTACTCCATGAGACGTATCTTCAATTTATTCGTCCCACCGTTATATGTCGGAACTACATGAGGAAAAGGATAAACCTTGGTCAGACAACAAGGTACTGGTCAAGATTGACAACGAAGGACTAGACGTATATCCAAAGAGTTCTCCGTCCAGTCCACCAGACCATAAGGGTAGAGAAAGTCTTAAAAGGTGTCAAATAACACCAGGTGTGTCAGTTTCCGAAACCGTATCAGTTCTTTCGTCTTTATCTACAAAAAGACCTTGAGAGAACGAAAAAGGTACTAGGTCGCCTACAACCGTTAACTAAAGACCAAGGAGACGGAAAAGATTTTGGTCGAACTTGTAGACCTTAAAGTGTCAAGTGTATAACGACTTCGGACCAAACCTCTTAAAACTCGTAATGAAATGATCGCACACTCTACTCACGTTAACACACCATCAAACTCGTAAGAAACCGTAACGGAAAGAAACCCTAACCTTACTTTTGAGTGGAAAAGGTCAGGACACTGGTGACGACTCAAAAGGTTTAAACGACCGTATAACTCTCGTCGTGAAAGTGTCGTAGTAGAAGGTCCTAAACTTAATCGAGGTGACCTTAAAGTAGCGGAGGTGATCGAAACAAGCATCACTACGAAAGATTCCGGGTGAACTGAAGTGTAAGGTCCTACATACCATCCACTCACTAGTGTGGTAGTACTAATATAACCAGCACTTATAGAAAAAACATGTCAAGAAGACACATAAGAACGGTGGAGAAGAATTACAGAAGACGAAGACAATCCAGGTATGGTAAAAACAGGAAATAGTTCGGGTAGAAACGTACTTTACAAGGGAACCGTAGAGATTTAAAGAACTCCTCTTGAGACCAGAAAGGGTAAGACAACAAAAGGAGATAAAGAAACCTAACTAGCGACTCCTTCCAAAAGAATAGAGAAGAACGATAAGAAACCTTGAGAGGTAAGTCTACGAATATAGAAAGGAAATGAGGAAACGAAAAGTGAAGAGAAGAAAAGGCGATATACATTCCGGAGGAGTCTGTCGGTAAACGAAAAAACGTAAAGAAAAGGTACCCCTACCAGAACTAGGGACAGAGGACATGTCACAGTGCTTGGAGTATGGTATCAAGTAGTCCGTGAGATAAATAGTCTAGATCAGGGAATTTAGATAAAGAGTGAAAGTGACATATTAGTATTCCCTAAACTAAATCCCGTATGGACTTACCAGATCACCAAAAGACATGAAAGAAGTTCAATTCAGACTTAAACCGTTATTCCTAAAGTACTAGACTCGGTGTCAGTCAAGGACCAGAACAAGTTTTGGTGTTATTTATAATGGAGTATACACAGTCTTATCGATAATAATTTTTCTCTTCTTTAGTGTTTTTGACCGATCCTACACGTCTTTTCCCTTGTGACCATGTAACAACCGTCCTTACATTTGACCATCATTCATTTCATTTACAGTGAGTTAACACAGGCTGAGAAATGCTGGGGCACATGACATCGGATGGTCCAAGGAGGCAGGTACCCTAAAAGGTCCGTTCTTATGACCTCGGTGATACCTTTCGTCATTCCTCCAAGGTATTTTTAATCTTCATCTTGATGGTATACTAAGTTGTTATGATGAGGATCCATAAAGACTTCTTTTGTTTTTATGTTTGAGTTTTTATATGTAGCGGTACAAGTATCGTCGTAATAAATGGTCACACCTTCATAAGTAGTTGTCTACTTACTTATTTCTACACTCACACCTCTATTTATAATAAAAAATACTGACTTATTATAATATGTGTTCATGTGTTACTTTATAATGACAGTGTTTTTATTAATTTAAAATGGTAGATACTGTTTTACCAATCTGAACCTTCCAATCACTATATTCTGTCTCTTTTTATTTATAATATATAAAAGTAAATATGTACCTTAGATTTTGATTTTAATTTTTGTTTTTGTCTTTATCGTTTTCTCTTTAAGTGAGTATTTATGTCTCTTGGCCGATCTCAAATGGTCTCCACTCTCCAAATGTCCCTCCCCTTAATTCTCCATGTTTAATTATCTATATTTTATTCAACACTGTTACATTACATGTAGTGTCCATTCTATCGTTTATAAAATATTGAAATATATTTCATATTAGATATTTTATAACTTATTGATGTAACATATGGATTTTGATCATATTATAACATTTAGTTGATATGCAGTTATTCTTTTATTATGAAATTTTAATTATTTCAAATTACCCACATTTGAAAAAACAATTGATTTTTGATCTTTGGACACTTCCTTTTAATTACTTTGACTTCTATCTAATATTCTGTCATTGTGACTTAGAACTTCTTTTTCAACTTTTATAATTTTCTTTGAATATTCAGTATCCTATCTATCAGTTTTGAATATGGTATTACGTTTACATTGAGGTCCTCTTTTCTCTCATTACTTTTTCTTTGTTATAGACTTCTATATTACCGGTTCTCACTATTTTAAATAGTACCGTATCTAGGTTCTTTAAAATGTTTGGTGATATTTCTTCTTTCTTACGTACCAATACATCTAGTATTATTTGGACCACTTTTATTTTCTTTTTACAATTTTTTTTCGTTTTATTAATTTATGGTAGAAGTCTACTGAATTTTGTGATGTTTAACTAAAGAGTTGGTTTTTTTTTTTTTTTTCCGTTCTTTACTTCAGTTGCATTACAATAAAAGTTAAAAGGTCATCTTTTATTGACGGTTGGATCACTTTTATAATTAGTTTTAATTCCGTTTATTCTTATAAAAGTCTCATTTTTATTGACTTCTGTCTATAGTAGGTACTTTCCTCATGCAATTCCGACATATAACAGTGGACGAATAAATTGAATATACGTCTCATGTAGTACTCTTTGCGACCCGATGTCCTTCGTGTTCGACCTTAGTTTTAACGGTCCTCTTTATAGTTACTGGAGTCTATTCGACTACTGTGGTGGGAATACCGTCTTTCACTTCTCCTTGATTTCTCGGAGAACTACTTTCACTTTCACCTCTCACTTTTTCAACCGAATTTCGAGTTGTAAGTCTTTTGATTCTAGTACCGCAGGTCAGGGTAGTGAAGTACCGTTTATCTACCCCTTTGTCACCTGTGTGACTGTCTGAAATAAAAACCCCCCTATGGTTCAGTGACGTCTACCACTGACGTCGGTACTTTATTTTTCTGTGAACGAGGAACCTTATTTTAAATACTACTTGGATCTATCGCATAATTTTTCGTCTCTGTAATGAAACGGTATTTCTAGGTAGATCAGTTCGGATACCAAAAAGGTCACCAGTACATACCTACACTCTCAACCTGGTATTTCTTTCGACTCCCGGTTTCTTAATTCCGAAAACTTGACACCACAACCTATTCTGAGAACTCTCAGGGAACCTGACGTTCCTCTAGGTTGGTCAGGTAGGATTTCCTTTAACCAAGACTTATTAGTAACATTCCGGTTTACGAACTCGACTTTGAAGTTATGAAACCCATGGACTACGTTTCTTGACTGAGTAATCTTTTCTGAGACTACAACCCTTTCTAACTTCCGTCCTCCTTTTCCCCTACTGTCTCCTACTCTACCAACCTACCGTAGTGGCTAAGTCACCTGTACCCAAACTCATTTGAGGTCCTCAACCACTGCCTGTCCCTTCGGACCGTACGACGTCAGGTACCCCAGCGTTTCTCAACCTGTGTTGACTCACTGACTTGACTTGACTTTCTTTAGTGATTTACCCCAAGAGATCCATCTTCTTTTTAACAAGTTTCCTTTGTCTCTCTACGATCTTCTTTAAATCTTATTTCTTTTCACTACGACTTCGATTTTGAGGTTATGAACCCGGTGGACTACTCTTTTTGACTGAGGAACCTTTTCTGGGACTACGACCCTTTCTAACTTCCGCCTTTCTCTTCCCCTACTGTCTCCTACTCTACCAACCTACCATAGTGACTGAGTTACCTGTACTCAAACCCGTTTGAGACCCTCAACCACTACCTGTCCCTTCGGACCGTACGACGTAAGGTACCTAACGTTTCTCAACCTGTTCTGTCTCACTGACTTGACTTGACTTTATACAATCATTTAAATTTACTTACATTTGTTGTTATAACGGTAAACTTTTAAATAAATATTATATAAGAACGACCATGAAATTTCGTTCTTCACATAATCTTTATTTTTCCCGTAAAATGTTATATCTTTAAATATACACAATAGTATATATATTGTAAGTAAGTCTACGTCTAAATTTTAATACTTATATATAGTACAAGTTATCGTAGTTTTATATACTGTGGGAGTCTTTATATAGATAATTATCCTTACGTTCCATGAATATCTCTTTGAACTTTTCGTAATATATTCCGTAATCTTTTAATTTATTGGATCTTTTACATGATATTAACACCTAACCTACTGTTATAATATTTTAGATATAATATCATTTCTATAAAGGTTAGTTCTGTAAAATTTAGTTTTAGTATTGAAACCTCCTTATCCTCCCTACACTGTTCGATTAAAATATTACATATAACTTGTTTTTTTAGATATTTATCGGTGATATAAGACTTTTTAATCTCTTTCCATTCTAAACTGAATGTTGTATTGTTTTCATTTGGAGATTTATTGTCGTAAAAACATAACCACCTTTTTACCTGTGTAAACTGGTACCTCTAGGGTCTTTATTCTGTCTAAAAAAAAAAAAATTACCGTCTGGTCCATAACGTCTATAGACCCCTTTCTTTCTTTGTGAAACTAATTTCTATGGATGCACCTTCCTTTCAATACTGATTAGATCTCTCGTATAAGTTTTCGTCTCTGTAATGAAACGGCTGATTCCAGACATTCCGATACCAAAAAGGTCACCAGTACATACCTACACTCTCAACCTGACACTTCTTTCGACTCGTGGTTTCTTAACTACGAAAACTTAACACTATAACTTCTTCTGAGAACTCTCAGGGAACCTGACGTTCCTCTAGGTTGGTCAGGTAAGACTTCTAGTCAGGACTCACAAGTAACCTTCCTGACTACGATTTCGACTTTGAGGTTATGAAACCGGTGGAGTACGTTTCTCAACTGAGTAACCTTTTCTGAGACTACGACCCTCCCTAACCCCCGTCCTCCTCTTCCCCTGCTGGCTCCTATTCTACCGACCTACCGTAGTGACTGAGTTACCTGTACTCAGACTCACTTGAGGTCCTCAAACACTACCTGTCCCTCCGGACCGCACGACGCTAAGTACCCCAACGTTTCTCAGTCTGTTTTGACTCGCAGACTTGACTTGCATAGACCCATAGGAACACTCCTTATTTATACTTTAACTTGGGGATGGATTGTGGTAGGTGTTTATGACAAAAGTCCATTTAATTTCGTTTCGATTTTCAGTTTTAAAACTTTCTGTCATTTCAGGTTAGTAGTAGAGGTCTTTCCCTTCCCGCAGAATTAGTTCCGTGACTATTCTTGTCGTTTTCTATTTATTACTCTTTAAACTATTGATTTCTTGAGTAGTTTTGTAGTATATTATTTTTCTTCTCTGTGTCTGATCTTCATAAACACCGTGTATTCATGAGTCTATGTATTTCTTGTAGATGTGTATTTATTCTTTTTTAATTGTATTATTTTTATTGTTAGGAATGGTTGGGTTCATGACATTTTCTACTTTTTGTTGATCTTGGTAAATAATCACAACCATCCTCTTGAATAAGAACTGGTTTTTCATTCGTTTAACGTTTGTTTGTATTTTATATTAAAGTAAATATACTCCAAAGTTTCGAATCTTGAATCCCGAAGGGACCACCGAGTCGACCATTTCTTAGCCGGACGTTACGCCCTCTGGACCCAAACTAAGGACCCAACCCTTCTAGGGGATCTCTTCCCTTTTGATAGGTGAGGTCATAAGACCGGACCTCTTAAGATACCTGAGGTACCTCAACGTTTCTCAACCTGTGATGACTCACTGAAAGTGAAAGTAAAAGTTTTGAATCTTTTGATCCGGTATACAGTTAATCCCTTTATTTGTATAGGTCATTTCGGTATTTGTGTGTGTGTGTGTGTGTGTGTTTCATATTCCAGTACTAATTTCGTGTTCGGTCCATCACTAATGGAGACTACCTATGTGATCCCTTAGACTTCTATTACCAAATAAGTAAAAAAAAAATTAAACCAAGTTATGGAGAATCAAGAACGATAGACTGTAGACAAAAATTTTATAGGAAACATTGATAAGTTTATCATTTGTGTTAAAAGTTCTTCTCAAATCTACAGGAGGATCTGACTGAGCTTCATCGGTATTATCAAACGGTTATTAAAGGGTCTTTACCATGTGACCGAGGTGTCGGATCTGTCTTATAAAGTATTATAAACCCTGAGTCGTTAAAGACCGTTGGTGTCGGGGAAGGATTTGAATGTACCACATAATAACCGTCTTCCAATATTGACGATTAGTTCTCCTTCAGGAAGACTACCTAGAACCTTACCGGTTACTAATCAGTACTTAATAATACCTAAAATTTTCTTTAAATGAGTGTTTCCTGTTTGGAGAGTCGTGTCTCTTTTAAGATTGTTCCGTGGGATCTTCGGTTTGGTTACCCTATAATTACGTGACAGAATACCTCTATCTACACACTTGACTTAAAATACTTGATTTCCACGGAAGGAAAAATAGATCGAATTGTTACTAGTATTTAAATAATACGTTATAATTTAGAGTTTACTCTTTCTCTTCGTTAGGGAAGTCATGACTTCAAAGACGTGGTCTTCACCGACTTCCGAAGGTCACCTCCCGTCCTTCCTCAAGGACTGTTTGACTAAGATGAAGTGTGGAGAGGACAGGGGGTTTATAATGAATTATCGGACGAAGATGGACTTTAATAGTAGAGTACAAAGTATAGAGATCTTTCCTCTGTTAGGGAATCTCTTTTTCAAATATTGTAGAGAAGGACTCTCTTTGTTTAGTATCTTACTCAGTTCACTTCTCTTTTTTCTCCTTTCTAAGAAATCAGGTTTTAGTAGACTGAAGTTCTAATTCCCGTCGTCCCTTTGTACTCCGTAAATTCACCCTTTCCTCAATGGTGTTCTCCTTTTCTGTTCGTTCCTTTTCAAATAAGGTCGAACACTCCGTTTAAAGTAGATAAAATAGTGTAAGGTTGTAAAGCACTTGAAGGGTCTACCGAGTTACCCATTTCTTAGACGGGTGTTTCGTCCTCTGTGTCCTCTGTATCCAATCTAGGGACCAAGTCCTTCTAGGGGACCTCATCCCTTACCGTTAGGTGAAGTCATAAACAGACTTTTTAGGGTACCTGTCTCCTCGTACCACCCGATATCAGGTGCTCCAGTGTTTCTCAGTCTGTGCTGACTCACGTGTGTGTGTGTAAAATATAATATTATTAAGTAATTCTGAGAATATTTGAGACGTAAGGGACTCGATTTTTCCAACGGTATTAAGTGTCCTTCTCCGTTTAATACGAACAACAGTTGTTTCTACATACTTGACTGACGGTTTTCGGTCCTAAAACTAACTCCCCCATTTCCATTACTCACCATAAAAGGATTTATAAGAAATAAATCAACTGGATGTTTCCTTAGAACAAAGAAGATCTAGATGTGTAAAGGTACTTTTGGAATCAGACATTTAAATAGATCTTTGGTTCTTTCTTTTAGTTAGGTAGACCTATAGACTTATGGGTGGAAATTGTGCAATAGATAAAGAACTATTAATAACGTACACTTTCTACTTTATTTGTAAGTCAAGTCAAGTCAGTGAGTCAGCACAGTCTGAAAAACACTGGAGTACCTGACGTCGTGCGGTCCGAAGGGACAGGTAGTGGTTGAGGACCTCGAACGAGTTTAAGTACAGGTTACTCAGCTACTACGGTAGGTTGGTAGAGTAGGAGACAGCAGGGGAAGAGGACGGAAGAGAGAAAGGGTAGTAGTCACAGAAAAGGTTCCTCAGTCAAGAGGCGTAGTCCACCGGTTTCATGACCTCAAAGTCGAAATCGTAGTCAGGAAGGTTAAGTCCTAACTAAAGGAAATCGTGACTGACCAAACTAGAGGAACGTCAAGTTCCCTGAGAGTTCTCAAAAGAGGTTGTGGTGAAACTTCGTACATTTGAGATGACGATTATGTGTTAGTCTGTGATATTCCAGAGTCAGATATACCGTCAGTGTGCACCGATACCTCGTGAAGGGTGTGCCGACCATATTGACTTTTTGATTCGAAATTTAAATTTAAACTTTTGATTGCGACTTAAAGTAACGACCTTTTTTTAAATTCATACGAATCTTATTAAACTCATATACTTAGACGTAAAAGTTGAAAATTTAAAATACAATGTATGTTCAATTCCTACAGAGTATTTTTAAATCGTAGGTTTGACACTACGTCAAAGTCATGTGTAACCTAAAGTTTCTGGAACATGTTTTTTTTTCGTACTTTACAGTAATAGTTAAAAATTTAACTAATGTGTAACTTTACTACCATAAAAATATAAACCCTAGTTTAATTTATGGATGTATAATGATTTTAATGATTTAATTATTTTATTAAATAAGATTACTAATGAAGAATGAAAAATACTATACCGAGGTCCTTTTTACATTTACAGTACAAGTGGAGAGTAATATAAAGATATAAAGACATGTCGACACTTCCCCTTTAAACCATGACATCTTATACATGTTTTAAACTGTAACTCATTTTAAGTTCGGACCCTAGGAAGTCAAATATACACATACTTGTTTAGAGAATTGGAAAGACTTGAAATAATAAATACATTTAGTTTCATTATTACAACTTGTTTGTTCTGACAACATTCCGACGCTATTTTATGGAATACATTACCGGAAATCTCTCAGGGTTTCATGACCCGTTTACAGTCAATAAAAGCCCATAAAATAAAAATTAGTTCACATGTAAACTTAACATTCGATTTACTTCCAAATCTCTATTAGTTGAAAGACAAATTAGTGACACTTTTCGTCCCACCCGGGATTTGACATTTTGATACGGTTCTTCAAAGGTCTTACGATTGTCGGATAAAATATTGTCTTCAGGTTTCACGACTAAAGATTCCGTCTTTTTCAGAGCAACAAGTTATCAACTCGGTGGGATCACCAACGGAAATTGATAGATTTCGATAACGGACGTTGGGTGAAATCATTTAAACAAAATAATCACTCAACTCCTCTTTTTGTCGGCTTGTCTCATATTCCGTTAACTCCTGAAGCCATCCACGGTTTTACTTAGTTCAAGACAAAAGAAGAGTCTTGGTCGTGTCCTCTCCTTGACATACATGTTATTTGTTTTAATTTATCATCAAAGTAAGTAGAATAAATTGTCTAATTAGTGGTGACCTTCTCACCTGACCATTTTACAAACATACATGACCTTTTTAGACTCTTTTTAAATGTTCCGAGAAGATTTATAATTCTGTCTCCACTGACTTTTATTGACTCGTCGGCCGTTCAATGTCTTTCAGAGTGAAATTTTCACTACACCTTTATTTGGTCGAGAGAATGTATGACATTAGTTAATTATATACATTCAGTATCACAGAGACAAGTAGTTACTATACGGTTATTTAACTAAATACATCGGGACAAAACGTAACGTTTTGGAATCAGTTGTTACAGTTGTTGTTGTCGCACCCATTTCCTGAAATAAATGTCGTCGAAGGATTGGTTTACGTAAGATGACGGTTAGGGACTCGAAACAGGTTTCAGATGTCACATCTGACTTTAATAAATGATCTTTTCCTTGAACGGGAAGAATCGAATGTAATATAGAATACACATGAGGAAGAAAACTTCTTACCAATTGAGAAAAGAATAGACACCATTTTAAGTGTCAACTTAATGGAGATCTCGTTACTGGAACTAAGAAAAAATGGTATAAAGACTTGCTAAGACTCCATATTCATCTAAGTTTAATGTTCCAAAGTCGTTATTTGAGGGAACAAGAAAACCATCATAACCTTTATATTAAGAACTGGTAAGTGAAGATCAAAGGTTCTTATGGTATTTGGGGAACCTGTCGGTCTCCGATTCGGTGACATTAAGAAAAGAGACGGGAAAGACGAGGACGACGACGACGATTCCGTGAAGTCAGTATAGGCTGAGACACGCTGGGGTATCTGCCGTCGGGTGGTCCGAGGGGCAGGGACCCTAAGAGGTCCGTTCTTGTGACCTTACCTAACGGTAAAGGAAGAGGTTACGTACTTTCACTTTTCACTTTTACTTCAGCGAGTCAGGACAGGCCGAGAAGCACTGGGGTACCTGACGTCGGATGGTCCGAGGAGGTAGGTACCCTAAAAGGTCCGTTCTCATGACCTCACCCCACGGTAACGGAAGAGGTCGGGAAAGTCGATCAGTGGGGATTTACTTGATAGATTCGTGGCTACAACCATGGAATCGATCAAAGGACAGATTACTCTAGTAAGAGACAATCTGTATCGACCTTTGAGACTGAAAACTTAAGAGAAAGAAACCTTCGTTCGTTGATACCGTAGCGTGTCTCAGCCTGTGTAGACTTCGCTGAATCGTCGTCGTCGTTGTTACACTCTTTTTCCTTTTTATACTGTTTTAATCATACTATTTATTTTACCAAGTGAAAAAATTTAATGGTACATCCTTCTTTGTATATTCTGAAGGGCTCTCACGAATTTCGTAAAATGTAAACGAAAGTAAAAATTGTCATCACGTTATCACTTGTAAATGACCTGTAGTACGGTTCACGGTTTCTGCTCAATAGAAACTAAGAGTATTGGTAGGATCTTATATCCATGATAATAATAATATAGTTGAAGTACCGAAGAGCCGTTAGATTTCTCTAATTTTGGAGTACTAACGACACACCCTCTTAGGTAAGCAGTGAGTCCGTGGGTCCTACTATCTCCAACATGTGTCCGTACACACACACGTCCGTACGAGTTAGCTAAGTCAGGACATGTTTAGTACCGTTGTGATACCTGGTGGCGGATGGTCCGAGGAGACAGGTACGCGTAGAGGTCCGTTCTTATGCCCTCACCCAACGGTGCGGGAGAAGGTCCCCTAGAAGGGTTGGGTCTTTAGCTTGGACGTAGAGAATGTAGGGGACGTAACCGTCCGGCCAAGAAATGGTGATCGCGGTAGACCCTTCGGGAGGTAGAAATATACACGAAGAATTTTACAATCAGAACCTCTTTTATTGTATCGCTAGGACGTGACCAAATTCGAAGGTGGAACTTTACTGTGTATAAAGATGAGTCTAAAGTAGTCGATTGTGTTTAATGAATTGGTGTAGGTTGAAAGTTTGCTCTCTGTTTTACTTTAAGAGGGAACACGGGTCTTATTTTTGACCTTGGTACATTTGTCGGGATTGCTTGTGGTGTGTGTTGATTTCTATACGATGGGTTCAATAAGACAAGACCGGATCCTCAATACGCTTGTTTTAAATTATAATTTGTGAAATACAAATTGGACATTGACGTAGGGTTAAGGACATTAAATGACAGTATAAGATATGAAAGTTACGTGTCTATTTGAAGGGATTCTTTAACATCAGATATTGAACCTTAGGTGCTTATCTGTAAATAGAACTTTTAGGGAGAAATAAAAAGAGCAACCTATTGACTTGGTCTCTGAACCTTTACGAACATTAGTAGGTGTAATGAAGTTAAAAGAGGAATTTATAAGAAAGGTTTATCTAATGACAAAAACAAATCACTGACACAGACTGAGAAGGACTGCGATACCTGACATCGGGTGGTCCGAGGAGACAGGCACCCTCAGAGGTCCGTGTTTGTGAAGGAAAAGGTAAAGGAAGAGGGGAGAAGGTTTGGGTCCCTCGTTTGGGTACAGAGGAACGTAGTCGTCCGCCTAAGAAATGGTGACTCGGTGGTCTCTTCGGTTTTTATCTATTATGAGGAAGTGTTTACCGGAAGTTTAACCGCAAGAATCCGAAATGGATTTAATATTTATATTAAAATTTTTAATTAGTAGAGTCAGGGAGAGGAATCAAAGAAATGAAGGAAAAAGTATGTTCACAATTTATTCATTGAAAAAAGAAAGAAAAGAGTAGAAAAGAAAGAAACCTTAATACACGGTGGATCCTTAACAACGTATTCCCTACGTCTTTAAAGACACTATAAGTCCCCACCAGGACTGAACTGGAAGTGTATAATTAAATGTAATTATCGAAATTAGGAAAGATAAAAGATGATTTAAAAATATATGAACAAATGATTAAAGGACCTCTTCCTTTACCGTGGGGTGAGGTCATAAGAACGGACCTTTTAGGGTACCTGTCTCCTTGGACCATCCGATGTCAAGTACCCCACCGTTTCTCAACCTGTACTGACTCACTGAAGTGAAAGAAAGAAATTATTAAAGGATAGGATATACGAAATTTTTATAAAGTGTAGGATGTCACAAACCAACCGTAATACCTTAGGAAGAGAGGTGCAAGAAGGGTACTATTTTGGCGTTTTATAAAATTTACAGGAGACACTATAAAACAAATAAATAACTTTGGACTTTCATATACTTGAATTGTAAACCCGTTACTAATCTTACCAATATCTTATTTATTAAGTCTTTTATTTATAATTTTAGGACACTCCGATTTGAAAACAACAGGACACACTACTTTTAAGTTTTATCGAACTCAATAAAACATACCACAGACTACGTTTTTTTTTTTTTTTTTTCGAGTTTTCCTTTTTCCTTCTCTTTATAGTTTGTTTTTTTTGGTTGGTCTTAATTAATAAAAGATAAGACGAAGAGAGTTGGTCAAAGGAATCGTAAAATAAGACTGATGTAGAATTAGTGGAATAAGAAAACTAATTTTTTAGACTAAATTGTTAAAACCTGACGGACAACATCGGATGTATGTCTAAAAAAAAGGATGATCTTTACTAGATTTTTAATTACACCGGTAGTCACGTAAAATTCCTATTTCAAGAAATAAATTAATGTAAAAATTCACGTTGTGTAAACAACGTGATAATAGTGATCAGAGTCAAGTCAAGTCAACGAGTCAGCACAGGATGTGAAACGTTGGGGTACTTGACGTCGTACGGTCCGGAGGGTCAGGTAACGGTTGAGGGGTTGAGTACAGGTAGTTTGAGTACAGGTAGTGAAGCCACTACAGTGGGTTGGTAGAGTAGGAGACAGCAGGGGAAGAGGAGAACGGAAGTTAGAAAGGGTCGGAGTCCCAGAAAAGGTTACTCAGCCAAGAAACGTAGTCCACCGGTTTCATAACCTCAAAGTCGAAATCGTAGTCAGGAAGGTCAGTTATAAGTCCTGACTAGAGGAAATCCTACCTGACCAACCTAGAGGAACGTCAGGTTCCCTGAGAGTTCTCAGAAGAGGTTGTGGTGTAGTTAAGAAACCGCGAGTCGAAAGAAATATCAGGTTGAGAGTGTAGGTATGTACTGATGACCTTTTTTGGTATCGAAACTGATCTGCCTTGAAACAACCATTTCATTACAGAGACGAAAAATTATACAACAGGTCCAACCAGTATCGAAAAGAAGATCAAAATCTGATCAGATTTTTGTACTATTTTCGTTGAATACTTTTAATACAAGGCATAGAATTGACCTTTCGACAAGGTCTTATATTATCACTAAAAAGAAAATTGAAACAGTAGTCTTCATTACAGTTACATTTACTAAAAATCATTAAAATACTTATTGTAATTGACAAAGACTAATTTTAGACACCCCGGACTGTGATTTAAAGGTCTTTTTAAGATTCGTATGTTCATCTATATATACTTCTATAACTTAAAAATTATAAACAATGAATATAAGATTTTATATAGAACCACATATCATTGTAATTGAATTTTATTGTACTAGATGTAATTAGGTTTCAAGGTGTCTATGTTATTAAAAATTTAAAGAGAAGTGCAAAGAGTCAAAAAGAAAAAAGGAGAGTGGATTTCACAGACCCTTGTTGTAATCGGGAGAACTCTAAGAAAAACACTCTGAATTCTCTCAAAGGTAATGTAAAATAATTATTTGTACTCATTTTTACTGATCTCTCTGTTCAAGATGTGTTTCCGTTTTTTTTAAACCCTGACTCTATATATCGTCATAGAGTTTTTTATTTTGACCCTTATAGGTTGTTTTGTAAAGGTAGTTTCGTAAATAAAGTTATACAAGGTAAGATAAGGTGACACACTTTACAAAAAGTTTTCTTGTTCGTGACAATAGTATATTGTCATGGTAAGTAATAAGACACCGTTTGTCATGAATAGAGTAAGTCGGAAGTACAGTTGGGACTTCCCATCCATAAAAACGGTTGTAAATTTTATACTGGTCTGTAGGAATCACCAGGTCATCAATTCTGAGACGTCAGGGTTACGTCCCCCGGGTACAAGTTAGGGACCAGTCCTTTGACCCAGGTGGTACGGAATCGATTCTCAAACGTACTACGTTTATTCCTAGCTTCTCAGAGACCCGACGTTCATTCTTTACCCCGTCGGTTTATTTATTTATTATGAAATTTTTTATTTATCCCGGTTTGATCCATACTTTTTTTCTTTGAACGGGTTCGAATTTGAATGGTTCTGAAGTTTATTGACTACGTAAAATAAGTTATACTTGATTCGTCTTAAAAAAGATACATCGAAACACATTAGAAACTTTGGATCAGTTAATTTAAAAAAGTGTGTTTTAATTCATCCAAAGACAAAGGTTTTATGTAAAAGGGATGGAAACAGGTCACTAAAGTAGTAAATACTCCCACTATTGTTCTAGTATTCCCAAACTTCTTTATAAGAATCGTTGTGACTTCTACCTCGGTGTGTGACTGAAAACGTCTTGACTTATCCTAAGATGAAAACAGTAGGTCCTAAAGGTTGTAAATGATTATCAAATTTTTACAGGAAGTTTACGAATCATTCAAGGGGTCTTAAGTGCAATCAAGGGTATACTTGATAGTCTCAGTACCTGGGGAGTCCTATAGGATCCCACAATCACGACAACCGAACTCTCGTATGAACGTTCTACGATAGTCCGTTTACTAGAAAGGATAAGTACCGGAACCTAGTCTTAGGATCTTGTGGGTCTTTTTGTTACGATTGGAGACAGTTGTCACGAAATTTTACTTTTCCATTGTATGTAAACTGTGAACTCATTAAAAAAGACTCTCAAACTGGTCTATATACTATGTCCCTTTCGACATTACATAAAGTATTGGTTGGAAGTCATATTAGTCCTCTAACCGAAACATACGAAACTCACATAAATGTTAATATGGAAATATTACCCTGACGTTTTAAGATGAGCTCCTAAATCTAAATTTACCAATGATCTCCTGTTCACATCCTTTTACAGTTACAAAAATTTATCGTTTATATAATAGTAATATAAGAAAAACGAATCGTAAGAACTTATAGGAATTCATGCACTGTCTATGTCTCTATGAATCGATGTCTCTGTGTATGTACCTGTTTAATAAACAACCGAAAACTGTCAATACTATGTATATATATATGTATTTTAAGACTATTTAAGTCCTTGAAAATTTCGAAGTTAAAAATGAAGACTTAATTTAACTATTCTAACTAACCTCGTAGGATCCCATGGTTTTTTATAAGATCAAGTAAGTTAAGTAGTACCAATTAATTCAATGTACTTGTTTGAGGTACAGACATAAATTCATTGAACTTTATTCTGTGAGGAGTCCTTCGAGTTTTTTATTTATTTATTTATTTTTGGTTCAGAATGAGAGACGTTCTTTCATCCACCTCCGGTCTGGAAATTCTCTAAAGTGTCTTTAGTTATTTATTGACCTTATGGACGACATTTATGGGTAAACTTATATTTTATCAAACCCTCATTCTTACAATGGAACAAATTCTATTGGAAGTAAAGTCTATCGGGACTCTCTACTGTCCATCCCTCCGTCTGTCTCTTTCTCTCGTAAACTCTCTCTTTCTCTTTTACTAAGGACAATTTTAAGGGTCTTAAGTAATTTTCATTAGAAGTTCCATATTCCTACTATTTTTACCTGTGTTTTAAATTGAACATTGCAACTGTCTGATTATAATCCAGTATAGAAGTACTGAATAGTCTGATAAACTACAATTTTAAGGACCTTCTTTTCTATATTCGGAAGGGCTTTGACACACACGAGTCAGCACAGGCTGAGAAACGCTGGGGTACCTGACATCGGGTAGTCTGAAGAGACAGGTACCCTAAGAGGTCCGTTCTTATGACCTCACCCACCGGTAAAGGAAGAGGTCCCCTAGAAGGGCTGGGTCTCTGACTTGGGCACAGAGGACGTAACCGTCCGTCTAAAAGCCGGTCACGTGGTGGACCCTTCGGTCTCTAGGATGGCTTTGATCGAAGTAGTTTTTTGTGTTATCTCTACTCTTACTCAGTTATTTGAGTCTAGCATTATCTTGTTGACACTTTAAGCTCTAAAGATTTCCTTTATGTATAACTAAATGAATCAAAAAAAAAAGTTTAATTCAAATAATACTATTCTTTGTCCTTTTAGAGTTGACGTTAAATTGTTTCCAAAAAATGTTGGGATCTATCTTATAGATCAGTGTGACTGGTAGCGGTGACATTGATATTTAACTCATAAACACACAGGTAAAATCACAAATTTTTCGTTAGGAGTCAAAAGGTATATATCGACATAAAGTTTAAACGCCCGTATGTTCTTGTTAATGTTCATTAATTGTTAATGAACTATTTTAGGTCTAAGGTTCGGGAAAGAAAAAGACTTCGGAGATTAAGTCATCCCAGACCCTACCTCTGTCTCTTAGATGTAAAATTTATTCATAGATGTTTCTAAAAAAATCTACGTCGATTAAACTCCTTGTGACGAAAAGTGAATCGAAGGGATACTTTCTTTACTCGTCTAGAACTCAAATTCTCTGTCAGTTCTGTTTAACTCTCTTTTTATACATATAAACGGACTAAACCTTCTGTTAAAATAGTAGAATATGTACTTTCTTTTAGTGTGAAAAACAAATTAACGTGTACTTATATCCTGTTTCCGTGAAAATCTGAACACAATTGTACCGTTGACACCGTTACATCTCTATTAGTTACGTAAGTAATTTTTATTGAGAACTGATCACACGTGTTCGTGTCACACATACTTCAGTTGTATTTCGTAAGTCGGATCGTTGTCCGAGTTACTCCGCTGTCTTTTTCATCTGTTCTGTACCGACCCTGAATCTTGTTAAATTCTCTGGTTTATAAATTTTATATACATATATAATAAGTTATAATAATAAAATAATATTAATACAATTACGTTAATAATTAATTGTATTATCACTTATTATAATTATATAATGAAATTATATATTAATATATTACATTAAATACAATAATTTTATAATTTCGTTGTTTATAATGTAATAATTATGTATAATAATTTATATATACACACATATATATCCGTTTTCATTTCAAGATCGTGTCTTATAATTAAAATACTGATCTAGGAGATGAATTACTTTAAAATTTTTGTTATATGTGAGTAGAAATTACATCCGTCCTCGACAACACTTTCCCGGAGGACTTATTCATCTCAACTGAATCTTGGAACTTTATGTCTGTCCATACATAATTATACACCTTCCCCTCCTTTCTCTAACATGTCTTGACGTACCACGGGTCCGGACCACTCCCCGGTTGTACTCCATTTACACACAAATTGATCCTATTTTTAAGGATTGTCGAAAGTAGAATTGATCTTTCTAGAAACCTTCTTGAGATGTCCTAAAGAATCTGTACCGTGTAATAGACTTGAGGTATGAGTAAGTAAGTAAAATTTTTATATTCGTTATTCAGGAATGTATGTTAAAATTATAATATCTAGTAAAATACGGTCGATTATATTTCGTGAGAATAGAAGAAATGTAACACATAGATCAACATAAATGAAGAATTAAAAAATTTCTTTTAGTAAAACTTTTGTTTTTATAAAAACGGAAGAATATGGAGTGGGTTATATAATAATATATTAAAGTTGCTATTAATTTCAAGTTTTTTGACGTTCAGTGGTCGGGGGTTTTAGGTCTTCACGTATTTTTTCGTGGAAAGAGATGTGACGAGGAAAATAGTATTTTTGTCTCATTATAATTAACGATTACCTCCAAATTAATCGTCTATTTAACAAAGTCACTNTTAAAGTCGCTATTAATTTCAAGTTTTTTGACGTTCAGTGGTCGGGGGTTTTAGGTCTTCACGTATTTTTTCGTGGAAAGAGATGTGACGAGGAAAATAGTATTTTTGTCTCATTATAATTGACGATTACCTCCAAATTAATCGTCTATTTAACAAAGTCACTAGACTGAGTCTGTATACCAAAGTACAACAGAGGAAGTGACTTCAACCTACTGCCGACTTCCTTTTTTTCTGAAAGACAATGAGAGGTACTTCAACTTGCCCGATAAGTTAGACAAAAAAAAAAAAAAAAATTAAGTTTTGTGAATAGAGGTCAAACCACAGTATACCAAAATAAAGAACAAAATTTGAGTATAATCAAAGTCGACGTTATGTTTAAATCCGTTCCCGACTACCTAAACGTGTATTACATAAGAGAGAGTGTAAAGTCATCATACATGGGGATTGTCTTTATTTGTCCTTTACGAAATGGTCATCGTAACGCTAGTCTGGGTTCTCCTAGTCTCATATATTGTCAATAATATAACTATCATATTCAATAATATATCAATTATCAACATTCACGGATAGACTATCTGTAAATATGAAATGTCTTTTTTATTTTCGGTGTTATTTACCATGTACTAGAAACAGTAGCAAAGACTCGTGAACAAAAATAATGGGGGAAGGACCCTCGAGTCTACTATTTCTTAGACGGACGGTCACGTCCTCTCAGTTCTTTGCACTCAAGCTAAGGACCCAACCCTTCTAGAGGACCTCTGTCCTTACCGATGATTATAAGAACTGTCCTTTTATGGTACTTGTCTCCTCAGAACACCCGATGACAGGTACCCCAGTGTTTCCCAGCCTGTACTGACTCGATGATTGTGAAAGTGAAATCTGATGTTAATGAAGTGTAAGACACTTACTACTTCATTAGAAAAGAGTATCGAGGAGGTATGTGATGACGAATATGATGTGTAGTGTTGATACCAGTTAGATTAAATGAGTTCTTCGTGTACCTTTGTCTCTCTCCTTTCTGGGGAAATACCATAGTCTATTCCGTTTACGTAGGAGAACGGAGGGACATGGTACAGGGGTCAAGGTTGAGACTAAAGTCGGAGTCGACCCTACTTGCCGTGATACATTCAAGGGTGACTACCGGTGGGAAGAGTTCATCCGAGGTATATAAAGATGTAAGACGGGTCTTGTAAGTAGTTGTGATACCCCAGGTGAAAGGGGTGTTCATTTGTGTTAGATCATGACCCAATTAGAGGTCACTGTCGAGGATTGATCACTACCTGTCCTCGGACACCCATTTCCGAGAACGGAGGACGGTGAATCCAACCATTGAATCCTTTGAGTCCATCTGTAAGATAGATGACGAGTCCTGTTGGACCACATTAGTTAGTTTATAACGTGTCCGATGTCGTCGATGAAGTCAATGTGTGGACGTACGATTGAAATAATGTAGGGATACGTCAGAGTGGACGAGGAAAAGGCGACGGAGGACCTAGTGGAAAACATATTTGACGAACGTAGGTCTCGGAACAGAGTCCAAGGTGAAAATTCCTATGTGTGTTGATTCTGTCCATTGAAACAAATGATGAACAAGAACGAAATCTTGTTCCTGGGTATTTTAAAAATAGATTTCCATGTATAACATTTTACTAACATCAAGTATACCAGAAACAACGACGATGTGTTAAGACAGTAAAATCTCACTTTTATCGGTAACTTTTATGTGTTACTTACCCGGACTGACGTAAAGTTATTTTGAAATAAATATTTTTGACCACCACCCGGACTAAACCGGATACTGGGTACCTAATGACTAAGGATTCTTAGAGAATTTAAGAAGAACATTGCGTAATCCTATACGAATCTAAAGGGACTCGAATTTATAGGACACTCACTTTCACACTCAATTTCACGTTTTCAACGAGTCAGCACGAGTAGAGAAACACTGGGGTAACTCACATCGGACGGTCCGAGGAGACAGGTACCCTAAGAGATCCGTTCTTATGTCCTCACCCATCGGTAAGGGAAGAGGTCCCCTAGAAGGGTTGGGTCCCTAACTTGAGTCCAAAGGACGTGACGTTCGTATAAGAAATACCAGACTCTGTGGTCCCTTCGGGATTCATAGGATTACTATTATTAACTACTTTAAGAATTAACGGAAAACAATTTTAATAAAACATGTTCCGTGATAAGGATTGGTAACAAAATGTATGTAGTAGTTCAAAATAAGGGTTCTAAAAATAAAGTACACACTTTTTTTTACTTAGAGTCCTTTCGACACAATCGGTAAGTACGACAAGGTACAACGTTAAGAGACGGAAGATTTATGTATTAATCCACGCTAACGACCAAGAGAAAGATCATTTCGTACCGGTAGATTGATAAAGGTCCGTTACGTAATATTCTAAATTAACTACAGTTTACTAGGAGAACTCGAGAAAGAGGGAAACACTACTAATAACTCTTCAAGGTCTATGACTCAGAGTCGAACTCTTACTGTACTACGTTGTTTGTGGGTCACTGGTACATTCTCCCTTATTATGTCGACTTTAAAACCTTCTATACACAATGGTAAAGAATAGAACCGGTAGAACTGATTATTTCTTTGATTCATTGAACTGTTACTGGTGTCGATCATTCACCGTATTGTTTTCCAAAAGTCTGATGTTCCGGACTAAAGAAAGACGATATGGAGAGAATGATACACATTCAGAAAGGGACGTGTAATTTTTTTTTTTTTTTTTAAGAAAAATTTGGACAAATCCGTTGAGGAAGGACGTTACCTACGGTGACACTACTCATTTATGGAAAGAATTGACTCAAGTTTTGTGTTCTTTACTCCCTATAGACCTTTTTTCTACTCGTTTTTGTGACTAAGGTCCCCTTTTTTCAGTTTAATATGTGTTTTTAATATACGTCACAGGACTGTAGAAAAAGGATGAGCTTGGGTGTCAAGAGTGTCTTCTTTGTAAGACTCCGTAAACAGGTCAGTACCTATGACTGAGGCGTGGCCATTGATAAGGAGTCAAGAGAGGTCAGCCCAACCCCTGAGGGGATGAGGCACTGATCTGATAAAGATTAACTGGTATCTATCTGGGGACTAAGTTCCACCCTGTTAGTCAGGGTCCCTTTGAACTCAACCCCGACTAGGTGACTTCGGTTAGGAAGGTGACGTAACTCGTGTACTGAAATTTTAAGACTCTGATACCTCATCGTCGGAAGTAGGACAGTGACCTTGATTCCAGAAGTCTCTCTTTTCGTCTTCGTCTTTACGTCTTTCCTCAGCTCTCTTTTGATGTCTCTCGGAAATCTCACAGACTCCAGAACCGAGGTCCAGATCGACGTGAGGACTACTTTCTTAATTACTTTATAAGAATTTCAGACTACTGAAGAAATGTCAAATGAATTTAATTTAAAAAAAGATAATAAACGTCAGTCTTGGGATTTTTATGTTGAGGGTTAGATGTTCGTCAAAAGGGTTGAAGATTTTTACATTAGAATTACTTACCTAATGTAGAAGATCATTCTTATTTGTCAGAGTTACCGAAGGAGTTTTGGTGTCTATTTTATTAAGTCAAAATTCATAAAATATCTTGGTAAGTTTTATTTATAGACTAACGTCTTAGACTCATATTCAACTCTATAAAATTAGTTAATGGAAATGTTACGAGAAGTTTAATAGGAGTGCGGGAAGGAGTAGTCTGATCAGGATTGTGTCATATACAAAGGGTTCAGATCCTAGTTTTTTATGTATGAAGAATTACGTTTGTCTTTTGGACTTTTCATATTTAAAATGATAGTATTAAATAGAGAAAAATTAATCTTTTTGTCCTTCTCTGTCACAAAACCAAAAGTTTTATACCAGTCAGAGAAACCTAATTAGAAAGGTTTTGATACAAAATTTAGTGTTTTATAAGAACAATTTTATTTAATAAGTTTAATTTGTTTATTAGAGTAAAAAATGGTACCTTCCTTCAGATAATTTCATGTGTCATTACAGTCATCAATCATTGTACAAAGATATTTACATATCTGATCGAGTGAAAAGTGATAAACGATACGTTTATCTTTTTTTTCAAATCAAAGTTTTTCCTTTCTCTATTTGTCAATAAATGCTATATTTAGTAAATTAGGAAACCGATTTTTGGTATTTGTATCCTATTTATACACCAGACTTAGTTTTAAAGGACTTTAAGTCCTCCGATTTGACTTAATTATAATATAAAACGGAGTCCTCAACATCCACGGACGGTACCCTTTATATATCTACATATCGATATATAGAAGACCTGACACTATATTTTAAACTCTTTTATTCTGTAACAAATGACGGAGTTGTAAATGTCTCACCCTTTAAAATAGTAGTTGAAAAAGTCTTTACGACTACGAATAGACCCAAATAAGATTTTATTGACTTTAATCTCCGATTCATATGAAAATATGATAGAGTAAAATATAATTTAGTTTACTACAAAAATAAGAAGAATAAGAAAATACGGAAAAATATAAAAATTTAACTCACGTATATTGTAATCTTTTTATAAAATTTATCTTGAAAAAGATGTCTTTAAAATGAGTTTATTATTTCTAAAAGTAATATTCTTATATTTTTTAAAAAAAGCATAAGATTTTTATACACTCACTAGACAAAAGTAAGTCTATAACCTTATAAATGTCATTCCGTCTAGAACTAATAGATCACAAATTAAAAGTCATCTTTAATTAAGGAATAATAATATTTCTTCAAAATTTTACTGTAGGGTGACATTTTCATCTTAAAGATTAAATATTCGAGTAAAAATATTAGTGTGAAACGTCTTTTAACACCTGTGTAATTTGACGAATGTATTCGAAAAATTTCTTCATTGATGTTTTACTTTTCATTTTAAACGTCACGGTAAACCGACCGATTAAATAAATTTTATGCTATTGACATTTTGGTCCATCTTCCAGTATTAATATTAAAAAGAGTCACTTTAGACGTTATCTAGAGAGACGTAACTCTTAAGTCGTAAAAACGGGTAAGAATATTTCAATTTTTCTTTTCATTGGTTTGTTCTGTTTGACGCTGACGATAAGGAATTATTCTGTCACACATTCTGTGTTCATATCATTATTCAGAATGGTAAAGTTTCTCCTCTCCCTTATTAAGGAAAAAATGTGATTTGTAGGTCTTCTCACCAGGATAATTAAGTTCCAGAGAATGGGAAGGTTTCCTTTAGTAGATTTTAAAATACGCCGGCAAATTTACTAACGATCCTTTAAATATACCATCAGTACCCTTGTTCATTTCTTCAGTTCCGTTGCAACTAGTAAAATTATCACACGTTCACTAGGTAGGTTAAACATTTATGGAACCTGGTGAGAAGATCCAGTACTCACTGGACTTTACCGTAAATACACTTTAATTACTTTATTTTATGTTCGAATAATTATCGGTCTTACACGATTTTAAAAAATTAATCAACCCAAATAACATTTATGAATCTCGAAACCTTTGTCGTTTTTTGTGAAGGAGACACCGCAATACGGGTGGAAAATTTTTCCGCACAAAATAGAAAGTACTAACTTTTACTTAAGTAAACAAGAAAATTGAAAGACTCATAAAAGGGACTCATCGTGAAAGAATGTTTTATGTGAAAAGACCAAAGTAGTTACAAAGAGACGTATATTGATCATTTCTATATTTACACTACGAGGAGACATGGGACTATCGTCAGTAAGTACCGTCCGTGTCTATAAACCCCGGTTGGAGTGTGGATTTGGTCTGGGAGTCTGGGGGTTAGAACCGTACTTTTACTCCGTCCTCTATCCTCTTGACTGGCTCGAAACTTACCACCTTTCTCTGGGTCGGAGATCTGTTTCGTGTAACTACTATTGACCGTCATTTATGATAATTTGTCACTCTCAAGACCTTTGGTTGAACTTGTTTCCCATTAGGATGTACTTCACCGTCGATCACCATTTCTTGGGCAGACGGTGACGTCCTTTACATTGTCTGTGCCCAAACTAGGGACCCAGGTTTTCTAGGGGACCTCGCCCCGTACCGTTGGGTCAGGTCATGAGAACGGACCTCTTAGGGGTACCTGTCTCTTCAGACCACCGATATCAGGTATCCCAGTGTGTCTTCAGCGCGTACTGACTTCACTGAATCGTACGTGTGTTAGGATGTACGTTCTACAAGACCCTAAGGACTTTTCTCATTTCCTCTTTTCCTCGATCCGTAGAGGTCTTAAGTTTTGTTTCTTTCGTCTTTCTTACTTCAGATTCTCGTTCTTTGACCTACAATCGAAGGTGAGGTCCCAAGTCGCTCATTGGAGACTTCCCTCTACTTCCGGGGTCAGTGTCTCCCGACCCTCCCACTCTGTATAATATGCTCCCGTGATTCTCAGTACCCTTGTTTCGTCTTGGGATCCATATTCTTATTCTTTGACCCAGTAACATGTCTTTTCACCTAGACGATAAATACTAATTAAATACTATTGATATCATTTTTAGATCCTTCTTGTAGTGTACTTCACTAAGAGGAAACTGTGATTTGTAAGACTCAGACTCCGACGTCCACATTATCGGTGTGGACCCTTTCTTCCGATGTCTACCTGCTCTCCCGTCGTGACCTATGATTGTACGTTTCCAGGGGAACGTCGACGAGATAGAAAATTGGGGAAATTTTGGACTCGGATTACGAAGTGTCTATGGTGAGACCAAATATCCCTTCTAATTTCTCCATACACATTAATTTCGGGGAGGGGGTTTCATTACCTCTTCCGTTACCGTGGGGTGAGGTCATGAGAACGGACCTTTTAGGGTACCTGTCTCGGACCACCCGATGACGGTGTTCTTAGACCGTGTTGAATCACTGCGTTGTTGTAAATATGGCATAAGATACGTTGGACGTGGGGTCGGTTCGGTCCTAGTGAAGACCACCCTTCTTCTCATTGATATGGATGATAATTTTTATATATTCGTACGAATATCTTGTTTGTAAAGATGGAAAACCTATACATAGTTCCGTGTTTCTAGACCTTGGGTCATACGAAAGGAAGAGATGTCGAGAGTAGTCAGACCGGTCCCCTTCGGACTCATCACGTCTCCGGAGTACTACATCTTACGAGTGACAGGTGTAACGTCGAGAAGGAATAGAGGAAGGATCTTTCTCGACTGGTACCTCCTTCGTAGGGTTGGTGGAGACTAGACACACCGGTTCGATCCACCATCGATGCCTAAGTCGTAGAGACTCGGTAAATCTTTCTTGTCGATCGGTATCCCATTTCTAGTCATCTGGAAAGCCCTAAACGTCGTTCCGAAGACCCTTAGGTGGTCTCCAGGTCGAACTACAACCGACGGTTCCTGTTGAGATACAGAACTTTTGTATCAAAGATACTCCACCATAACTCACCCTGTCTCCATAGAAAAGAATTACCGGTTGCCGTCGTAGAAGTTCGAGATAAAATCCTCGTCTGAGGGACTAGATTGGATCTAAAGTCTAAGGGTCCTTAGACAAATATCGACGTCGAGTCTCTTACGGGGGTAGGAAGGTGGGGTTGGATTTCCTGTACAGTTAAGGTTAAGTTTTTTTTTTTTTCGGATGTACAAATTCCTTTTCTTTTTACCTCCGTTCCGAAGAGACTAAGACAGAGTTGTTAAGAGACACCTTCTATGTCATTGTTTTTGGGTCGGTATTATAAAGGGTGATTAAGGTCAGTTATCTACCTCAGATAAAGGGGTGGTAAACTGTACGAGTACTCTGAACACTCCTATAACACTCCGGTCTTCTCTGTCCTAAGTTCGCCTCCTTACTTGTCCCGAACGTAACACCCCAACCGAGAAAGAAACGTCGACCCTTGAGGAAAAGCGGTACAGTTGACCGGGTTCGACTGAAGGAGGTCCTACTATATGGTTCATTCCTTTCCGGGACGACGTGTCGATTCCCGTGTCTATACTCACACCGAAAGATCTACCAGGTCGAAGTTGGTTCGACCGGGCTAGTTTCGGTGAGACTACTGAGTGTCTTGACGGTCGGTTGTTTACGACGACAAAATTCGGTGAACACAAACTCCACCAAACAATACGTTGTTTTCGTTCGGCTTTATAAGGAATCGAGGGTCTCGTATCTTGACGTTTTACTTTATCACAAATTACTCAATTAATCACCTATTCCAGGAAGTCTCGTCGTACCGAATTATAAAATAGTAAAAGAGTCCCTTTTTTGTATCTTATTTAAGTGAAACAACATTACTGTTCCAGGAATTGTCGTCTTGGCAAATTATAAAATAGTAAAGAGTCCCTTTTTTTATATCCTATTTAAGTAAAACAAGATTATTCATTTTATCTAGTTCCTAATGTATTGCGTATTGATGGACGGTTATATCATAAAGGTATACATGTAAAGTGTCATTGAGAAACTACAAGTAATCATAACAAGTCAATGTGTCACTACTTGACCCCCTCCCCGATGAACAAAAAAGTTTAATGAAGAGAACCCTTTATAATGGATCTTCTTAATATAAAAGGAACTTTATCCTTTTCCGTAAATGAATGACCTAAAACGAGGATAAAGGAGTCTGTGTTAGTACATCCAATACAACACCCGTTGAGATTTAAACACGACCGTGTCCAAAATAACACAAAAAGTAATTATTGTACCCCGTTACCGAGTCTCTTCTGTATACCAAGAGAGGAAGACTCGTCCTTCTTCTTAGTCTCATTGGACCTGTCACACAGACCGTCAATCAATACGTCAACCTAAAATAATAAGTTTTAATCTGTATCCCGGTCACAAGTGTCCTACACTCGACATAAGTAATACCAAGTAAAATAGGTATGGTCCCACAGACTGGTGTGGGGGACTGAAATGACAGTACTTTAACACACTCGAACCGTGTGGGTTGACGGACTGAGAGATTCTACGATATTTTTGAATGGTCGGTGTACCGTCATCCGAATGAAGGGAAATATAATAAGTTGTCTTTACCTGGTTTTAATCTTTTAACTCTGTAAACACCCAAAAAAAAAAGGATCTTGTAACTAAATAAATCTTGACATTAGACTTCTGTAAGTGAAAGTTTTACGACTCCTTTGACGTTTTTTTAATAGTGTGTCTTTAAAGCCCTTCGTAGGTATAGTTATTTTCACGGGGAAAGATCAATAACTGGATTTTAGTTCATTACTAGTTATCACATAGTTAAAGAAGGTTGTGTTGGAAGAAAACTTAATAATTAAGTAATTTCTTTAGTAAATTTGACTATTCCAGGTGTTTTAGGTACTAGAACTTAGAAGTTCCTCTTTTATACGTACTATCAAAATTCTTTCAAAATTAGACCACTGTTTGTCTACAGTGAAATTCGTTTTTATAATGAATTTTCGTTCAGTTATTCTTAGTTGAATTTACTTACCCTGTGTACAAAATTCAACTTATATAAAAATATATACTATCCGTATGTCTGTTATTGTTAAAGATCATAGAAAATCGTTGTGATGAGTAAAAGTTTTACTCCTTGAAGAAAACCACCCCCTCCCTTTTTAGTGAAACAAACAAAAAGTTCGATAAAGAGAACTTTTTATGATGGATTCTATTCGGGGGAGCAGAGGACCTTTATCCCCTTTTATCGATTGTTGCAACGAAGATAAAGGTTTCTGGGGTTTTAGTTTGCTGTAGACTCCGCTTCTGTTTCTGAAAAGTGTAAACACAGGTGTGTTTATAAGTGATACTTAAGATTTACAAGAAAGGGTGTTAAATCTTTTTAATTAAACATGAAAACTTAAGAAAAAGAGTCAGAACGGAATTAAAAAATAGAAGAAAATTAACTACATATCAACTAATAATTGTCATTCAATCAGAATCAGCATTTTGTATCACTGGGTTGTTATTTTTTACCACGTTTGATTGGGAGTGTTCAGGTCATTCGTAGATTTAATAATGTGATAATAACTGACATAAGAAATACGATAGACAGAAGAAATATGAATAAAATATTGACCTTCAAACATAGAGAATTAGGAGAAGTGGATACAGGGTTTGTCAGGTGTGAGGACGGGAGACCGTTGGTGGTCAAAAGAGAGACATATATACAGATGGTGACTAAAGAAAACAAATAAATGAACAAAATAAAACTAAATAAATAAAAAATAAAATGAAATGTTATGACATAACCAAAACGGTATAAATAAACAAAATTTCCTAACGTATAATACTATCACGATGACTTAATAAAAATTAAAATAGACTACGTTAATGTCATAACATCAATGTACCTTCTTATATGGTAAAGATCTTGTATGTGTGGTAACATAAATCCCCACTTTACAATACTATCAACGTTAAATAAAAGTTTGTCAAACCGTTTTAATTGTAACACAAATACTCTCTCTCTGTATATCTTTTACTCTTTTGTTTACATCCTTTTATAATTGTTAACCACTAAGATTCACTACCGATCTACGTTTACATGTAATCAATAACAGGATTGAAAGGTCAAAAGTATATCTAAACTTCAAAAATTTTTATTCGACAACTTTTTTGTTCTCTCATCTCTTCAAATTAGTCCTTTGTTGTTCACATTTGTTTAAATAAACACCTTAAAACGACACCCTATCCTCTCTTAATCCTGTCATTTGTCTTCCCTATCCTTAGTTATTTGTAAAAATGAGCTTTAAATCTCTTTTAATAAGTCCTATAAATATGTTGTTAGAAATTAGATCTACATCTTTAACACGTTCTTAAAGATGGAAACAACATTGGAAATAAAATGGTACAAGGGTATTAAAAAAAGGAAAATAAATTTTTACAGGATAATATTATTAGTTCTGTCACACTATGACCGTTGTCTTATCTTTTTATCTAGTTATGTGTGTTATATCTCGGGTCTTTATCCGGGTATATTTCTATTAGTTGGTTACAAACTGTTTGCTCGTTCCCACTATGTCACTTTTTTAATATTAAAAAAGGTATGTGCCATGACCTTGTTGATCTGTAAGTGTATGTTTTTGTTTTTTATCTGTGTCTGGGATGTCGGTAGTCTTTTTAATTGGGTTTGACCAAGTATCTGGATTTGCTTTTGTGTTTTGATTTTTTAAGTTTCTATTGTCCTCTTTTACATCTACTAGAAGTTACACCACTACTGAAAAGTCTATGTTGTAGGTTTCATATTAAGTACCTTCTTTATTGACTATTTGACCTGTAATTTTCGAAGACGAGACACTTTCTATTACGGTTCTCTTGCTTTTCTGTCTGGTATCTGACCTTCATGTATAAACGTTTTCTGTATGGACTATTTCCCGATAATAGGTTTTATGTGTTTTTAGACTTATCTGTGGAATGGTTTCTATTATATGTCTTCCGGTAATTCGACTACTTTCGTACGAGGTGTAGTCTACAGTGGTCCCTTTATCTTTAATTTTACATACTATGGTGATGTGTTGATTTTCCCATCGGTTTTAGGTCTTGGCACTGTTATGGCTTACGGCTGTTCTTACACCTCGTTCTCTTTGAGAGTAAGAAACGACTACCCTTTCGTTTACATCTCGGTCACCCTTTCTATTAAACCGTCAAAGAAGGCTTTGTTTTAATGAGAAGAGCATACTGTGTCGTTAGTGTAAGGAAATCATAAATGGCTTTCCTCAACATTTGAAACCAGGTATTGTTTTGGACGTGTGTCTATAAATGTCGTCGAAAAAGTACTAACGGTTTTGAACCTACGTTGGGTCTACAGTAAGTCATCCGTTTATATATTGACTTGACACCATATAGGTTTGTTACCTTATAAGTCAAGTCAAGTCAGTGAGTCAGTACAGGTTGAGAAACGTTGGGGTACTTGACGTAGTGCGGTCCGGAGGGACAGGTAGTGGTTGAGGGTCTCAAATGGGTTTGGGTATAGGTAACACAGTCACTACGGTAGGTTGGTAGAGTAGGAGACAGCAGGGGAAGAGGAGGACGGAGGTTAGGGAGGGTCGTAGTCCCTGAAAAGGTTACTCGGTCGAGAGGAGTAGTCTACCGGTTTCATAACCTCAAAGTCGAAGTTGTAGTCAGGAAGGTTACTTGTGGGTCCTGACTAGAGGAAATCCTACCTGACCAACCTAGAACGTCAGGTTCCCTGAAAGTTCTCAGAAGAGGTTGTAGTGTCAAGTTTTGGTAGTTAAGAGGACACGAGTCGAAAGAAATATAAGGTTGAGAGTGTAGGTATGTACTGATGACCTTTTTATTATCGGAACTGATCTGCCTGAAAACAACTGTTTCATTACAGAGACGAAAAATTATACGATAGATCCAACCAGTATTGAAAGGAAGGTTCCTCGTTTTCAGAAAATTAAAGTACCGACGTTAGTGGTAGGTGTCACTAAAACCTCGGCTATTTTTATTTCAGTCGGTGACAAAGGTGTAGATAAACGGTACTTCACTACCCTGGTCTACGGTACTGGAAACAAAAGACTTACAACTCGAAATTCGGTTGAAAAAGTGAAAGGTGAAAGTGAAAGTAGTTCTCCGAGAAATCAAGAAGAAGTGAAAGACGGTATTCCCACCACTGTAGACGTATAGACTCCAATACCTATAAAGAGGTCCGATAGAATTAAGGTCGAACACGAAGAAGATCGGGTCGCAAAGAGTACTACATGAGACGTATCTTCAAGTTATTCGTCCCACTGTTATATGTCGGAACTGCATGAGGAAAAGGATAAACCTTGGTCAGACAACAAGGTACAGGTCAAGATTGACAACGAAGGACTGGACGTATGTCTAAGGAGTTCTCCGTCCAGTCCACCAGACCATAAGGGTAGAGAAAGTCTTAAAAGGTGTCAAATAACACTAGGTGTGTTAGTTTCCGAAACCGGATCAGTTATTTCGTTTTATATACAAAAAGACCTTGAGAGAACGAAAAAGTTACTAGGTCTCCTACAACCGTTGAACAGAGACCAAGGATACGGAAAAGATTTTGGTCGAACTTGTCACGGTTTTTCTTCACTCGATAGTTTGGTGTTTTTCTGTTCCTCCTTTGAAACCACTTGTAAGATAAGTGATTCAACACAGGTTGAGAAACGTGGGGTACCTGACGTCGTACAGTTCAAAGGGACAGGAAGTGGCAGAGGGTTCCAATCGAGTTTAAACACAGACAATGATTCACTTTATTCCGGTGTGTGACATACTGAGGTTCATATCACTTTAAGATCTTTTCCGTTTTGATACCTCTGTCATTTTTGCAGTCACCAATGGTCCCCATTCCCCCTTCCTCCTTACTTATGCACCTTGTGTCTCCTAAAAATGTTATTACTTTGATAATATAGACTATTATCGCTACCACCTACGCATAGTAATGTGTGAACAGTTTTGGGTGTCCTATATACATTGTGGTTCTCACTTAAGATTACATTTCATACCTGAAACCCACTATTACTACACAGTCACACCGAAGTAAGTAACGTTGTTTACATGGGGAGAACCACGATCTACAAGTGTCACCCTCTCGAAGACTCACACACCTCCCATCCCACCATGTACCCTTGAGAGAGACATAAAACACGAGTTCAACCAAAACTGTAAGTTTGACGAGGTTTTTATTTCAGGTAAATCTTTCTTTTTTTATTTAGGTTTTAATCCCGTCCATAATCAAAACTCCTTACTTTATTCTTTATCAAAATTATTGGTCATCTAAGAGAATTACGGTGTACGTAATAAATTATTTTATAATAAAGTATTCAAAGGTATCTCAGAATACATAGAAAATTAGGAGTAGTTTTTTACGAATTAAAAAATTATTTGTACTAAAATGATTCAGTATAAGTGATTTTAGTATAACTACTAAAAACAAAAGAATATCATAAAAACAAATTCGAGACTCTATGACAAATTTGTATTGTCTTTGTCTTCTATACTTCTTCTCCACCGTTCTTATGTGTCTTCTTGATATGTTTTTTCTAGAAGTACTGGTTCTATTAGTACTACCACACTAGTGAGTGGATCTCGGTCTGTAGAACCTTACACTTCAGTTCACCCGGAATCTTTCGTAGTGATGCTTGTTTCGATCACCTCCACTACTTTAAGGTCACCTCGATAAGGTTTTGGACTTTCTACTACAACACTTTCACGACGTGAGTTATACGGTCGTTTAAACCTTTTGAGTCGTAACCGGTGTCCTGACTTTTTCCAGTCAAAAGTAAGATTAGGGTTTCTTTCCGTTACGGTTTCTTACGAGTTTGATGACATGTTAACGTAAGTAGAGTGTGGGATCACTTCATTACGAGTTTTAAGAGGTTCGGTCCGAAGTCATTATGCACTTGACACTTGAATGTCTACACGTTCGACCAAAATCTTTTCCGTCTCCTTGGTCTCTAGTTTAAGGGTTATAGGCTACCTAGTATCTTTTCCGTTCTCTTAAGGTCTTTTTGTAGATAAAACGAAATGACTGATCCGGTTTCCGAAACTAACACACCTAGTATTATTTGACACCTTTTAAGACTTTCTCTACCCTTATGGTCTTGTGGACTGGACGGAGAACTCTTTGGATGTACTTCCAGTCCTTCGTTGTCAATCTTGACCTGTACCTTGTTGTCTGACCAAGGTTTATCCTTTTCCTCATACAGTTCCGACATATAACAGTGGGACGAATAAATTGAAGATACGTCTCATGTAGTACTCTTTGTGACCCGACCTTCTTCGTGTTCGACCTTAGTTCTAACGGCCCTCTTTATAGTTATTGGAGTCTATACGTCTACCGTGGTGGGATACCGTCTTTCACTTCTTGATTTCTCGGAGAACTACTTTCACTTTCACCTTTCACTTTTTCAACCGAATTTCGAGTTGTAAGTCTTTTGCTTCCAGTACCGTAGGTCAGGGTAGTGAAGTACCCTTTATCCCTTTGTCACCTTTGTCACCGACTGAAATAAAACCCCCCGAGGTTTTAGTGACGTCTACTACTGACGTCGGTACTTTAATTTTCTGCGAACGAGGAACCTTCGTTTAATACTGGTTGGATCTATCGTATAAGTTTTCGTCTCTGTAATGAAACAGTTGTTTTCAGGTAGATCAGTTCCGATACCAAAAAGGTCCCCAGTACATACCTACACTCTCAACCTGATATCTCTTTCGACTCGTGTCCTCTTAACTACGAAAACTTGACACCACAACCTCTTCTGAGAACTCTCAGGGAACCTGACGTTGCTCTAGGTTGGTCAGGTAGGATTTCCTTTAGTCAGGACTCACAAGTAACCTCCCTGACCACGACTTCGACTTTGAGGTTATGAAACCGGTGGACTACACTTCTCGACTGAGTAAACTTTTCTGGGACTACAATCCTTTCTAACTTCCGTCCTCCTCTTCACCTACTGTCTCCTACTCTACCAATCTACCGTAGTGACTGAGTTACTTGTACTCAAACCCATTTGAGGCCCTCAACCACTACCTGTCCCTCTGGACCGCACGACGCCAAGTACCCCAACGTTTCACAGTCTATGGTGACTCGTTGACTTGACTTGACAATTTTGAGATAACCTTTATAAAAACTATAGAAAAATAGACACATTTAAAGATCCTAATCCTAGGAACAGTAATAGAATAACTTGGAGAAGTAATAACCGATTTCTTTCTTATTTGTGTAAGAGTCATAAGTGGTTGTGTTATTCGTATATTACGAAAAAATTACTCGGTTTATAAACGTTATATTGGAACACCAACATCCTCGTCATTTGTCTAAACTCTTTTTGACGTCCTCTGGTTTAATGTACTTAATCATATATTTGTGAAGTTGTGTGTCTTTAAATGATACGTGTCTTACATACTCACTCTTCGGACTAAGTCTGAGTACTTACTACTACGTTAGTACTACTTATTACTTTGGATAGTTCCAGTGTTAGTGTTATTTCCGTCGAAAGATCATTGGAGACCATGGAGGTGGGGGAGTCGATTTAAGTAGAAGATATAAGAGTTACTATCCTTTAGGATCTAAAATAAAACGTAACAAAATATCGTAAACACAAAAGAGACTTTTCCGAAAAACTCTTTTCAGAACCGGGATGGACTTCTATAAGGACAGTATCTGAAGGTTCCTATTCTTTGTGATCAAAACGAGAAATTAATAAAGTAGTTTACAGTCAAGTCAAGTCAGCGAGTCAGCACAGGCTGAGAAACATTGGGGTACTTAGCGTCGTGCGGTCCGGAGGGACAGGTAGTGGTTGAGGGCCTCAAGTGAGTCTGAGTGCAGGTAACTCAGTCACTACGGTAGGTCGGTAGAGTAGGACCCAGCAGGGGAAGAGGAGGACGGGGGTTAGGGAGGGTCGTAGTCAGAAAAGGTTACTCAGTTGAGAAACGTACTCCACCGGTTGTTCATGACCTCAAAGTCGAAATCGTAGTAAGGAAGGTTTCTGTAGGGTCCCAACTAGAGGAAGTCTTACCTGACCAACCTAGAGGAACGTCAGGNGGAGGGACAGGTAGTGGTTGAGGGCCTCAAGTGAGTCTGAGTGCAGGTAACTCAGTCACTACGGTAGGTCGGTAGAGTAGGACCCAGCAGGGGAAGAGGAGGACGGGGGTTAGGGAGGGTCGTTCTCAGAAAAGGTTACTCAGTTGAGAAACGTACTCCACCGGTTGTTCATGACCTCAAAGTCGAAATCGTAGTAAGGAAGGTTTCTGTAGGGTCCCGACTAGAGGAAGTCTTACCTGACCAACCTAGAGGAACGTCAGGCTCCCTGAGAGTTCTCAGAAGAGGTTGTGGTGTCAAGTTTTCGTAGTTAAGAAGTCGCGAGTCGGAAGAAGTGTCAGGTTGAGAGTTTACAGTCAAAACGGATTTAAGATTTCGTTCACCCGACGGAAAATTAGTTATTCTGTCTTATAGATGTGAACTGGTTACGGGCAGTCTTTCCGGTGCCTCTGTTAACGACGAGGTCTATTCCTGTCCGATCGGTAAAAGGGGAGTCTAAGAGATCAAAAGTGGACAAATAGTCCAGTCTAATACTTTTTCTTTATGTAATGTCATGTGATTGAGAAGGGTGTGTCTTTACAGAAGAGTCTTGTTCACTTGTGACTTGGAACTTAAAATGGACTTGTGATATACTTTATCACCACTTGTACCGAAGTAAATAATAACAAATGTGTACTTTTCTCAAATAATACTTGAAGGTAGAGTGAATTATTATGTATACTACATAAAAAGACCCAAGTCTTGGTTGTGTATAACCGATAAAGGTCACTGAACCGTAGTAAAAAATTGACTCTTAATAAGTCAATTTGTGAAAAAGAAAAGTGAGACCGACGGTCTTTGTATTCATTACGAAAGACTAGAAAAGAAGTCATCGAAAGAGGTGAAGGATTGAGAATTGTAAGGTGAGATTAAAAGTAAAATATTTTTAAGTGAAGCAGAGAGGTTATAATGTTTTGCGAAGTGTATAAACTACCCTTATTCGGGACCCGTATAAACGACTCTTCAAATTGATGCACCAGTAGACACCGTAAGTACTCTTGTGTGTCCGTTTTTCGGTCTACCTTATAGGTTTTACTCCAAGAGTCTCTGATTTTTGTTCAGTCTGTAGGTTCGTTGTTACCAGTATTTTACTTTATGCTTTTTATTGTCTTTATCCAAATTCTACGTCACCCTTATATCTTCCTTTTTACAGACACCAAACTATCTTCGTTTTCTCTTCTGGAGTGTTTTTACATTTGAAAATTGGACTCAAATCTTTTTATCCCCCCATAAGTGTCCCACAATACAAACATCTGTATCATTCTGTACTTAGGGTCATCGAGTCTACCATTTCTTAGACGGACGTTCCGTCCTCTGGGTCCAAGTTAGAACCCCAGTCCTTCTAGAGGACCTCTTCCTTTACCGTTAGATGAGGTCATAAGAACGGACCTCTTAAGGTACCTGTCTCTTCAGACCGTCCGATGTCAGGTACCCCAACGTTCCTCAGTCTGTGTTGACTCACTAATTGTATGTGTACAAATGTTACATATCACTCTGTACTTAGGGTCTCGTATTTTCGTCCTGGATACTTTGTATTAGTAAAAGGATATTGGTTCACATAGAGGAATATAGGATCAGGACAGAAAATTAGACTCATCAAACCAGAGAGAGGATGATCGGATCTTTTAAAAGTAGACTAGACCCCTCAAGTTCTTTTTTGTTACGGAGACTAAATAAAGTATAAGAAGATTTATATTATTACAGAAAACGGACCTATACCGGAAAACTTTGAGTTTTCAATCTATAAACTAAGTAAAAGGAGGAGGAACAATAAAACGACACAACAGGGAAAAGTCTTTATTATCGTCGTTCTACATTGTGACGTTCTTTCTCCCTTTGGTCCATGGTCTCATGGACCCTACCTCGTGGTATACCTTATCGTAGGGAATGGAATCTACTTGCATCCTTTTCCTAAGAATCCATAAAAGATTCAGTGGAGAAAGTGAGAGTAAAATACCTTATTTTTAAACTTCACTCTTTTCCGTCTTACCACCAGGGTTCGAGTAGGGTCCACGACCTCACCATCTGACGTGAAGACTGAGGACAAATTTGTTACAAGTTCCAGAGGAAATTAGACCTCTTGTTTACTTAACGGTTCCCTCAAACAATTGTGCACGACTAAGAGGACAATCTCTGAGTTCCTACCTCTCCTTTCGGTCTTTGGATGTAAAATTTGTTCGTAGGATGTAAAATTTGATTTCGTTTCTTGCGTGGAAGGTTTTTCTGACGGAATCTCCGACTTGAGTCATTCCCATCTCCGGATAAAAAGAAGTAGAAAAGAATAGGGGCAACGGATGGCTCGTGAATCACATATTCTTTACATATTACAACTTGTCTACTCATTTGGCATAAAGATTTTTATGTACGGTGGAAATTTGGAACGACAAACAAAGACGGTTTTTGTGACGGGTTAAACAGGAAATGACCTTATAAAACTTAACATTACAAAGACGTAAAGTAGTTTCTAGTTCGAAAAGTTATGTTTTACGGTCGTTGGAGTTGTTTTAGGGTCCTTCGTTTTTAAGTTCATAACTTTCTCTTACGAAACAAATACAACAGTTATAAATGGGAAACTTATACATTCTACGTTAAGGTTTGGTTTTGGGTTGAATGTAAAAACTATAATACACTAAATAACAGCTTAATAGAAGTAAATTGTCTTTTATATTCTCCCAAGGAAGACGGGGGTAATTTATAGACTGATGATTTATAAATCCACATCTCAGAGCTAAAGAGACATAAAATATGTGTTTTATAAGATTTTTAGTCTTTGAAATAAAGTGATAAAAAAATATCATACCCTAGTGAATATACACCTTATAATTTTTTTATCATATTTACCTTGGGTGAATGTTTTACCTTTATCTCAGATGTCTACGTCTTTTGTTAGAGTACCAATAGTTCCCCTCTGACCCTCCTCCCTATTCGGTCCTCTGTGTTATGATAGATTTTTTGTGTGTAATGATATAATTTTTTTCTATTGGTTGTTCCCAGGTGACGTGTCGTGTCCCTTGGGGTGAGTCATGATACGATTCAACGAAGTCAGTATAGGTTAAGAAACGATGGGGTACCTGATATCGGACGGTCCGAGGAGACAGGTACCCTAAGAGGTCCGTTCTTATGACCGCACCCAACGGTAAAGGCAGAGGTCCCCTAGAAGGGCTGGGTCCCTAACTTAGGTGTTGAGATTACGGAGGACGTAACCGCCTACCCAAGAAATGGTGTTCACAGTGGACCCTTCATGAGTTATGATACATTACTGGGTATACCCTTTTCGTTGAAAAATTTATTTACTTCTGTTGACTCCTACTATTATACTGTGTCTCTTTTATGTAAGTAACCGAAGAAGATTCGTGATAAGATAAGATATTTTACTCACTGTCACAAAATTTTAATGTAGACCTTCTTCGGCGGTATGTATTTATCGAGTAATCCTTTTATAGAACTCTAACCTTAAAAAAGTTGTCTCAGTGTATTAGGTGTCTTTTTGGTCACATAGAAGTAAAACATTTTTGTTTCTCTCTCAGAGTCTGATTAGCCGGAGATTCTAGAATAGAGGATTTATCGGTACAAGACACAGAGTGTGGTGTACCGGGAACGGAAGGTTGAAATTAAGTGTATTAGACCAATAGACCAAGACATTCTTAATGTTTTCAGGTAAAGTGACCCTATTGACGTCCACTCACTATAGGTTCTGACTCTTTTACATCTAATAATCTAAATCGTTTTACAATATCGTACTAAGTATAAACAACTAACACTTTTACGAAACCCCTCTAACTTAATCGTCGTTCTTCTGGAAAATCCTCCGAGTCTCCCTTCTTAGAGCCCTCATATTAAAACCTTACTTAATTCAATAAACACCTAGATTTACTCGTACAGACTTTTAATTATATTGTTTTCTTTTCAACATGTATTCTCGTCTTTCAGTCTTGTGTTCGGTCTAACCAAAACTGTAGACTGTTCGTTAATAATGTCACTTTCATTAGTACTTTTGAGTCCTACTGATACAAAGATCACTAATTAAGACCGATCTCAAATTGTGTTAATAGGTCTATGAGTTTGTTTCCGTTTTTACGATTAAAAGAGTTTTGTATAAAAAAACACATAACAAACCTATTAAAGGGACATAATGATTTAAAAGAGGTCTACCAAGTATTAAAATCAAATCCTCATTAACAAAAAATTTTTTGAAGGTGGAAAAGAGTATTTCGTAGTAAGTACCGGACTCGGGTCTTGTATTATGATTTTAGTATTAAAAATTTCCACAAGATGAAGTTCCCATGTAGAGGTAAAGTTAACCATTATTCAGAGTGTATTTACCTCACCAAGATTTTAATAAATTTCACTTAATGTCTGACCGTCTTAACCATGTCTCCCACTCCGGAAACCTTGTCCGTACTTAATGTCGACTTTCGAGTGACGAAGCCAGTATTAACCGGGACCATAAACCCTGATAGATCGAATGGGGTGAGGTCACGAGAACGGACCTTTGAGGGTACCTACCTCGTCGGACCATCCGACGTCAGGTACCCCAGCGATTCTCAACCTGTGCTGACTTGTTGAAGTGAAAGTGCAAAGTGAAAGTACGTGACCTCTTCCTTTACCGTTGGGTGAGGTCACAAGAACGGACCTCTTAGGGTCCCTGCCCCCCTCGGACCACCCGACGGTAGATACCCCAGCGTGTCTCAGCCTGTGCTGACTTCACTGAATCGTTGTCGTCGTCGAATCTATTTCCCGAAGGGACCACCGAGACTACCATTTATTAGGCGAACGTTACGGTCTCTGGACCCAAGTAAAGGACCCAACCCTTCTAGGGGACCTCCTTCCGTACCGTTGGGTGAGGTCATAAGAACGGACCTCTTAGGGATACCTGTCTTTCGGTACCCCAGCGTTTCTCAGTGTGTGTTGACTCGTTGATTCGTATGTGGATATCGAATCTATTTTCTATGGAATAATGTTTAAAACTGTCACTGATGTAACCTGGTCTTCCATGATCATTCACTACTCTGAAGTGGTAGATCGACAAACCAGTGGGTGAGACGTCACAAGGGATCACGAAACTTACCTTCCGAGATTCGGGTAGGGGAAAGTGTCTACCTCTGTTTTAACGGTAAAACCCGTCACTTGGTTCAGTAATCCTATCCTCTAATGGAATAAGAAGATGTAACATCGTAAGAAACATGATTTTGTTATATTCCTTTTTGTTGACTTCTTTCCCTTTTGTAGACATAACCCAATTATACGAGGTTTCCTCTTAATCAATGACTTTCTTGTATTATAATTAGGTATTCTGGACGATACTTGTTTGTTTTGAGTATAAAAAGTGTTTTCACATAAATAAATGAAGTATTTAATTATTCATAAATTTCCATTCATTACCACAACCCCCCTTAAGGAATTAGAGTTATCTATTATATCCCTCCCTCCAAGAAAGAGTGAGTATCTTGGTGTTTTTCCACTAAATACTACACAAAACAAGTTAAGGAAGGGGTACTTATGATAGAGACATTTTACTTAGAAGAGATTCTGTACATAACGGGAAAATACGACTACCGTACGTACGTATACGTATTTTACGGTGTAGAGGTTAATCCTACACATATAAGTCCTTCTTACTGTATAGTCCCGACAGTCTGATTTTCGGGATGTCGAACCCTCCTAAAAGGCATAGTAAGTACCTGGACGGCTCTAATACCCTGATAGGAAAGAATAGAGACTAAGGTAGAGGAGAGAGAGTTCGATCTACAACATAAAAAGTCTACGAAATCTTTATTGCACTGAACCACTAGAGAATGATTTTAAAGTCATTACGAAACAAACTAGGGTCATTCCACGTGAGGGACAACAAAGGTTATACCTAATCAAAGGTTGTTAACCGAAATGGAGAAGTGCATTTTTTCACACGACAATTGTCCGATGACTTGTTCTAACGAAAGACACCTTCCTTGAGGTCCCCCTTTAAACATAACTTCCGTTCGTGAGCTACCACAGATGAACCTTTTAGAATTTGTAAAACGTTCACTTTTACAGTGTTGTAGTGACACTGTATAATCACTATGTACCAAAATCGTCTTACTGTGGATTGTCCTATTATTACACTCTCCAAGCCTTTCTGTAACATTTAAAAACTTTATATTTTCCACCACAAACCCTTATGTACCATAAAAGACTTTTATGGTTTAGGAGTACAATCATTGTTACTTCCTTTTCAATTATCCTATTTACCTCTCTACAATCATAACTTAAACTTACAGTCATCTTTGTATTAAACAAACTCATCTGACGAAAGTTTTTCAATACTTTTATAAGTTTTCGTACTGAGTCTAAAGGAGATCCAAGTTGAATGAGTATGACATAATTTACTATTCCAGATTCCATTCTCTGGTCCACACAACCAAGACATTCGATTACCGACTCTTTAATGTACGACAAAAAAACGTTCGGACCTACTAAGTTCGTGGTGTCTATATCTGTGGAGGTTTAAGCAGACTTTCATAATAAGTGTAAAATAATGGGGCTCTCTCAATCCATTCTAGCGTCTCGACCTTCTCTGTGTCATCTACTAGACCAGGTAAAAAGGACGATAAACTCCTTATTAATGGTATAAAAAAAGAAGTCCGACTTGTTAGTTATTACGGCAAGATTACGAAAGGTAAACCAAGAGATGTTATAACCGAAATTACAGGAGTAGAACGACAATTTTCAAGAAAAAGAGATCAAAAGATTAGCCGGGATCAACTAGAAATATTTTCCTTTCTCCGTTATTGATCGATTAACTGTTTTGTGTAAACGAGAGGAAGTTTCGTATAATATCTCTCGTCGAGTCGGAACTTGGTGAATCAGGAAGACTACTAAAGTCCCCTCGTCCTTAAAACTAATGAGTGTCCCCCTTTTGGATCCTTATACCTGTTCTTCCTATAAAAGTTGTCCGTATAAATAAGGTGTATTTGCATCCGACTGTAAAAAACGTACGCACACGTACGAGTCAGTACAGACTACGAAACGTTGGTGTGTCTGATATCGGGCAGTCAGAGGAGATAGGGACCATAAAAGGTCCGTTCTTATGACCTCAGCCCTTAGAAGGTGAATTCTGACGGATAAAACACATAGACCATTCAAAACTGTTATAGTAAAATTATGGTGTTCTTGTAAATTTCCGTAATCAAACAAAAAAAAATTATAGATAAATACCGACATAGACGAGAACCAACGCGGTGAGTCCTAAAAGTAATACCGTACGTCCAAGTCATCGGGGTGTCGTCCACCCTACAATCAAGGGAGCAGTCCCTAGCTTGGACGCAGGGGACGTGACCTTCCACTTAAGAATTGGTGACCTGGTGGTCCTTCAGGGTTCCGTAATCAAAATAATTTTCGAATCACTTCGTGTTAAACAATTAGGTCTGTATCACACAAATCAAAACAAACAACATATTAACTAAGAACGAAACATTTATACGTCCGAAAGAACGACCTAACTGTCTTCATGTCTTTTCTAATTTACTGGAGAGTCTTTATTGTCGAGTTAAGTGTAGTCTTTGGGTCTAATGTTGTGAAACGAGATTCGAGGTCCGATACATCGTAGGATTTAAGAATTTTTTTTTTTTAACATAAAACACGTAATTCACTCTCTCTCCTGTCAAATGGAAACGACAATGAATTACGGAAACGAAAAAACAAAGAATGTCTTCCTACACGTCAGTGTCTTACTTCAACCGGAATTTTTCAAAAAAAAATTACGTCGTAATATAGGATTTTATTTTACATTACGGATATTAGTTCTACGTATATCTAAAATTTTAAGAGTGGTGTGATTCTACTTCTTTGATGAAAGTGTTTTAGTCGACTCTTTTAAGGTTACTAAGGTACAGGGGTCTTTATTATGGTTTCCTACAATAAAGATTCGGTAAAACTTATTTATTAGTCGTGATGAACCCAAAATATTTTCTTTGTCAATTTTTGACTAATAACGGGAGTTCCTTGAATGTTAGTGGTCATGTTCAGATCTATACTAATTTGAGATTCAAGACAAATTCTCTATTTTCCAGTTAGGACCGGTAACCTTATTGACTCTTACAAGTGAATTTGAAGTGTAAATTAGAGGTAGAGTTACCAACCCTATGTATCCATCTCTCTATCTCCTCTCAACAAGATCCACCCCCTACCCTTTCATTTGTACCCGACGAAGACTCTGTTATTTTACATAAATACTGTCACTGATTTTACTTCGAATCTACGAGTAGACAAGTAGTTAAATCGTTTATAAATACCTCTAGGAGGATAAGATCTATGAGTCCTATATAAATCGTCACTTTTCACTTTCACTTTCAGTGAACTATCACAGGTCGAGAAACACTGGGGTACTTGATATGTCAGGTATCTTAAGAGGTCAGGTCTTATGACCTCACCCCATCGGAAAGGGAAGAGGTCCCCTAGAAGGACTGGGTTCTTAGTTTGGTCCCAGAGGACGTAACGTTCACCTAAGAAATGGTTGACTCGATAGTCCCTTCGAGACCAATCATCATTCTTTGTTTGTTGTTGTTGGTTTTTTTTTTTTTTTTTTTCCTTCTATTTGAAGACATAGATAATGTCAGGGTCGTCCTTTGTGTGTCTTGAATAAACTTGTCCCACTCTCCCTTCTCATGTTAGATTTCTGAGAACTGTTTCTACACTCGTCCAAAATTCCATTAATCGTTTCCTATTACGTTATGGGGGTTCGATTATCTACCCCTTCGTTACCTTTGTCACTGTCTGAAATAAAAATACGTGAGGTTTTAGTGACGGATACCACTGACGTCGGTACTTTGATTTTCTGTGAACGAGGAACCTTCTTTCAATACTGGTTGGATCTGTCGTATTATTCTTCGTCTCTGTAATGATACAGTTGTTTCCAGGTAGATCAGTTTCGATACCAAAATGGTCATCAGTACATACCGAAACTCACAATCTGATATTTCTTTCGACTCGTGGATTCTTAACTACGAAAACTTGACACCACAAACTCTTCTGAGAACTCTCAGGGAACCTGACGTTCCTCTAGGTTGGTCAGGTAGGATTTCCTCTAGTCAGGACCAACAAGTAACCTTCCTGACTACAACTTCGACTTCGAGGTTATGAAATCGGTGGAGTACGTTTCTCAACTGAGTAACCTTTTCTGGGACTACGACCCTCCCTAACCTCCGTCCTCCTTTTCCCCTACTGGCTCCTACTCTACCAACTTACCGTAGTGGCTGACTTACCTGTACTCAAACTCATTTGAGGTCCTCAACCACTATCTGTCCCTCCGGGCCACACGACGTCAGGTACCCCAACGTTTCTCAGCCTGTACTGACTCAGTGACTTGACTTATCAGTGCCCTTCGTCAATTATAGAGTTCCAAACTTCCTTTGTACCTTCCCTCGTCAATAGTCTCGGACCCTTTTCTAGGTCCTTTCCCCGACGGACTGTTCTCCACACTGAAAGTTATTTCCCAGTAATAGTCGGATGTCACGGTCGACCCTCACTAAGACCACTTATTTATGGGGTAGAGGACTAGAGTTCAAGAAGGTTGAGTGAGGGTAGTCGATTGAGGTTGATCTTCCGTTTCCTCCGGGGGTCACGTCAGCCTCGTCCCGGTACGTCCCGATGTTTCATACCGTTTCTCCGTCTCTCTCCAGACTTCTCCGTCTTTCCAAGTCGTATCAGAGAGGAAGTCAGTCCCAGATGGTTTCCTTGTCTTGGTCATCCTATGTGTGTGGGTGGGGGTCTTTACATATATTTATACGTATTAAATATACAGTATATTTTTATGTAAATATAAATTAAATTTATATATTTATATACATTATATAAATTTTATATTTATATACATCGTATATGTATACGTAATTTTATGTATAAATATTACTCTAGACAGAGTTCTGTAACCAAAACGTTTTGGTTCCGTGACGCTTCAGGTTTTAGATGTTTCGTCCGAGCTTTGAGAGGTTCTCTCCGATTTCAGGTATTCATCTTAAAGAAGGTATAAATTCGGAGTCATCGAGAGGATTCCTAGTAGTTGACAAACCCGGTCCGGGTGGATCTAATATCTCCTCCGACCAGAGGAAGGAATTTCAGTCGATTGGTAGCATTAGTATTATGGAAGCATCGGTGTGTAACTAAGTACAAATTAACTTATTGGTCCATGATGTCGGATCGGTTCACCTGGGTTTTTCGATTGAGGGTGTCAGAGATAAGATAACATCATTTCGTTCTGTCTTTTGTTTTAAACTATGGAAGATCTTCACCGTTGGGTGAGGTCACAAGAACGGACCTCTTAGGGTCCTTGTCCCCTCGGACCACCCGACGGCAGATACCCCAGCGTGTCTCAGCCTGTGCTGACTTCACTGAATCGTCGTCGTCCACTACTATTGACGATTCTTTTTCTTATTTCCTCTTATATGTCGATTCCACACTACCCTCCATGATACAAAATCTATCACAAAAGGATCTTTATAAATTCGTTGACCAGAGACACGACTCCGGATTTAGTTTCAGTCCTTCACTCAGGATACCTATAGTCCCCTATAATAAGGTCTTTCTCGGGGTCTATTCACAAGTTCGAACTGGACAAGTTCCCAATCATTTTTTTTTTTTTTTTTCCCTCAAAACCTCGACTCCATTGTTTTTTTCTCATCCTCTTCTACTCTAATATGTCATCGGACTCCAGTCTGACCCTTCTCGGAAAATTCGCTCTATTCTTAAACCCCAATATAAAACTCACTTTGTCTTACGTCGATTTAGTAAACCACGATATTTCATTATATTGTACTAAGACTGATAAAACCTAAAACAACAACAACAACAACAAAAGAACAATAAAAAATTCTTGACGACACCAGAAACCCACCCCTTTTCTGTTGTCTGTAGTCCCGTGCCCTTTCCCCTTTATCTACCCACGACTACGACACCGGAGGTAGGTCTACCTGATTCTCAACACCGGCACCTCTGACATTATATTGAATTTCCAGCGTAGTTGTACTAAACGAAACATCTACACTGTGTTTGTTCCTCTCCACAGTCCTCCGGTACTACAAACTGAACTCGTTGACTTATTTACTTTAATAAGACTCTACATTTTTATTTACTAAATAAGTCTATTCTACCTTTTCTGATCCTGCCCTGTGTAAACCCTCAGCCTCCTACTCCTAAGACCACGCCACCAAACCTTTACTGTCTCACCAATAGATGACTAGTAGGTCAACCTGTACCGCTCATCCGACAATCTCGGACACCACGTCGGTTCTCCAATCCTGATATGTACAGTCCGATCATCAATGGTTATGTTTCTAAGGTCCTTCTTATCCTTTCTTGATAGTTGTCAATATTGTCCCCTCGAATACTATTTCCTAATCACTCACAATTGTCTCTTTCTTTTCGTATCTGAGACCACTAAGGATGTAATCGTCGTCCTTGTCGACGGAATAAATGATGAGCCGTTCGTGGAAGTCTCTTCTTTGATACGGAATTAGTAAAACCTTCGAATTGTGTGTCAATTCGAGGTAAATCAGTTCCGATACCAAAAAGATCGTCAGTACATACCTACACTCTCAACCTGATATTTCTTTCGACTCGTGGTTTCTTAACTACGGAAACTTGATACCACAACCTCTTCTGAGAACTCTCAGGGAACCTGACGTTCCTCTAGTTGGTCAGGTAAGATTTCCTCTAGTCAGGACCCACAAGTAACCTCGCTGACTACAACTTCGACTCCGAAGTTATGAGACCGGTGAACTACGTTTCTCGACTGAGTAAACTTTTCTGGGACTACGACCCTTTCTAACTCCCATCCTCTTCTTCCCCTGTTATCTCCTACTCTACCAACCTACCGTAGTGACTGAGTTACATGTACTCAAACCCACTGGAGACCCTCAACCACTACCTGTCCCTCCGGACCACACGATACCAAGTACCACAGTGTTTTTCAGTCTGTGCTGTCTCTCTGTCTTGACTTCATCGGTTGTGACCTACCGGAGAACCATTGATGTCTAACTTGCTTATGTCTTACTCAATTCCCTGACTTCCGGTCGCTCACAGTCCTCGTCTCCGGACCGTACTCGGTCAGGAAGGGTGACGGGGGTCCTTTGATGTGTCTTGCTGTCAGAAGTGGTGTCTAACGAACCGTCAACGAGATGACTGTATTCACACCTCACCTTCTTCGTTCCAGGAACTTCCACCTGTCCCAACTTAACGTCGGGGTCGAGACAATGAACAAACGGTACTCTGGAACCGTTGCATAAATCGCAAGTCTTTAACACCAGAGTTATTTTACAGACTCGTAATCTCGTGTCACGAACCGTATATTTTTCGCAACTCATTTTTAATTAGAAGTCCTCGAGTAATTTTTATGGAGCTTGAAGTAGTGAACACTTAAAACTTATTGTATAATAAAGTACCCGATGTCTCGGGTACTTTGATCAGTGTCGAGATTTAGTACGTCTAAAACGAAACAATAAATTCGTTCAGTCTTGAGTAAATTTAGACGAGTAGATTAATTATAGTAAGGTCACTAAGAGTTTCAAGAGTAATGAAAAAGGAGTCACTTCCGGTGTAAAACGTATAAGTTTATTGTAAATAACTCTCGACTGATATACGATATATCACGAGTTTCGTACCTATGTTACCCTGAGTTCAGGGTGGAGTCTAAGTTAAACAGTCATCGACTTGGAGGTCAAATATCTAATATAAAAAGTCACCAATGTTATCTTGTTTATTAAACGACCAATTAAAATCCTTTACTGAAAGATGAGGGAAGTGGAAATATATTTTCTCTTGATAAGAGTATAGTGTCTCAAAATTTTTACATGTGGGAACTCCTTATCTTTTATTTCAATGTATAACGACATGAAATATGTTATCCATTTTTGTCCTTCTACGTTGTCGACAGGAGTTTCTCGGTTGTCAGAACATCTTTCCTATCCTGTCCTTATTTGAGGTACTCTATCGTACACTATGTACACTCTTAATTCTATGTATTTGCTCCGTAACCCATTTACTTACTTGTTTACTCTTTTGTTTCATTTACAATATTATTGAATGTCCACGTATACTAAGTAAAGTCGACTTCAGTAGTACCTGGAGGGATACGCCGTTAGGGGTTGGAAAAACCGTGGTCCTCGACCATGTACCTTCTGTAAAAAGGTGTCTGGTCCCATTTCCCCTAACAAGTCCCTACTCAGTTCACATAATTGTAAATAACACCATAAACACAGATTGGACTAGACTGTCCTCCATGGGTAGACTGTCGGCTCTCACACTCCTGGGGACGAAATCTCCTGCAATTCTAAAATCGATCTTGAAGTTCTTTTTAATTTGAAAATATTGAATACTAACTCTTTATAAAATTTGTTATTTTGACCTTCGGTATCAAATGAGATTGCACCGATCATATGTCCCTTATTCAGTCCTTTACCCACCTCTATAGTGTCTGGTTCCATTTTCAGACCTAACATAAATTATCCATTGAAATTTATTCATAGCTAAGTTATAAACGAAACTTTAATTAACTTTTAAGTTGAGTTCGAATTTTTTGTCCTTCCTTTAATTGTTGCAAGGATGGACCTCCAGCCCGCTAAGACCGATACCAATTGAGGTACTAAGGTAGGACCTAGGGACGATGGGAGGACCGAGACGGGAGGACAGACGAGGCCGACATAGGAGTCCGACCGACAATTTGGTGATGGTGACAAGGCTGAAGTGTAGGTGAGTGCTGTCGCTGGTCCCTTTTCCGTTACCGGAAAAGTCATGACTGCAAGAGAATCCTCATCGCCAAGGTTCAGCAACGTCTCGTCAAGGTTCGTCAAAGTTCAACGCAGGTCTCTTGAGCGAGAGTGTAGAATAAACGGTCTAATTAAGTGGACGAAAGACGTCTTAATTAAGGGCGGAAGTAATCTAGGTTCCGGGAATAACCGAGTCTGGATCTTGGGACTGGTTAGGGATCGTTCCTTTTGCTCTAATGACACTACTTCAATCTGTGGACCCCGACGGACATCTCAGCTTCAGGTAGTGGGTTGGGCAGTCGTCGGTGTGGTCCCACCCCTATGACCACCCGAACCCCTATGACCACCCGAACCCCTATGACCACCCGCACCCCATCCCACCCTCACCCTCACTTTAGCTATATTTCCTCTGAAATAATAAGTAGGTGATGTCCCTTAATAACTCGACGAAATATGTATCCTCAGTGCATACGTCTATTAAGATGACTTATAAGTAAACTACTACTAAGATTTCTAAATGTCTTTTTATTTGATTTTTGAGATGAGTATTTATATAGCGGTCCCTGAAGGGACTACCAGGTCACCAAGTCTGAGACTCGAGGGTTACGTCCCCCGTGACGAAGTTAGGGACCAGTCCTATTGTACACGGTGTTCTTTACCGGTTTTTCTCTTTTCTTGAAATGGACGTATTTATATAGAGGTTTTATTGGGAAATCCACTTATGGATACAATAGATTTATAACGATTATTTATTCATTAAAAATTTTTATTTTGGAATACTCTTTTTGTCAATGTATTATATTTTATGCTTACGAGATAAATGTCCTTTTTCATATGAGGTGGAATGAATATTTCGACATTTACTTTTACACGTTTTTAAATTCCAAAAGGGAGATTTAATCTAATTTTTTTATTATGGATAACGATGATTCCTAGACACCACCAACTTCTAATTTTATGACACTAGGAACATCTTTCGTCAAATCATAATACAAAATCCTAGAAATAGTTATATTAATGTGGATGTCCACACACAGAATTCCTTATTAATTCTTACGTTAATCTCAACTACGTATTCCTGAGGGTCTCGTCACAAGACATATTATCGATTTTGGACTTTACTGGTAATTGTCGGGGTTTGTCCCTTTCCGACTTATTCCTCATCAAGTGTGTTTCCTTTTGATACGTCGAACTTTTGACTAAAACTGCTATCTCCTTTTACAACTTATTATTATAAAAATTTTCGGGACCCTAGAGTTGATATATGAAAAATTCAATTCGTCACAAAACTTCCCCTCTCTCTAAAAATTTTCGTACTACGTTTCAGAGTGATGTAAGATTGAATGAAACTGATTCACGGACGGTCCTCTTTACTATTATCAGAAAGTGGAACGACTTGTAGTCTTCACTCACTAAAAAATTATGTTAGCGTTATCATTGAAAAGATATCGGGAAGGAAATTGAAAAGTTTTACGTGAGAATGTTTCGTTCGTTTCTGGAGAGAACCTAATATTTTGTCGTTATAATAATTGTGTTTTCATAACTCAGAGGGTACTCGAACCGTAATAAGAGTCACACCTTATAAATTCATAATTGTTTAAATAACAAACGAGTAAACTACAGTCCGAATGACAGGAACTTAGTACTGTCACCAATAAATTTGAGAGATGTTACAACTAACAACCTGGTCTCACTACCGATGTCCTGTTGACTAATGTAATAAGGTCAAACCCCATATAAAAATTTAAAAGTACTATTTTTAACATTTTGGTTTATTAAGTGTACCTTGGTCACTTTCGTACACATCAGGTGTTACAAATCGAAAGATTTTGATTTTAAGATTTGGAAAGAATTAATAATATACATGTGAAAGGTTGATTGTCTCAAACTTTTATATTAGAAAATAAATTTACGGCTCTTTATTATACGAACGTACTTGTATTTGACACAAGTTTGGTGTCTAATAAAATCAACATACGTACATAGTTTGAAACATAATCTTCCTCGGAAAAAAACTGTGACCTTTTATTAAACATATTTTTTCAACATAAACCATGAAAGACCACCAGGTCACCAATTCTGAAACGGCAGGTTACGTCCCCCACAACCTAGGAACCAGTCCTTCGACCCTAGGGTGTATGGAACGTTGGTTTTTTACTTTCTTTATTTTTATTTATTTTGTCTTCGTTATAACATTGTTTAAGTAATTTCTTAAAAATTTACCGGATGTATTTTTTTTAGAAAAAAATACTTTCTTTTCAACATAGTATAATTTTCTAAGTAGAAATTATTGGACTGTAAAATCCTAGTTTTAGGAAAGGACTATTCGTTTGAGTAAGATAATCCAGAAAGGAACATACGAAAATAATAATTTAAATAGACGTTAAACTGTTCGATAAACTAAAAGGTGTCAATTATGTGGAATTAATGGTATTTTATTATGTTATCTCAATACATTTGGAATCTTCACTAGATTTGATACTTTATTGACTCCTATTCTTGGTTACTGAAGAGTAGTAACGTAAGGATTAATATCCGAATATTAATTTTGTACGGTGTAACTGATCTAAATCAGATGAAAGGTGTGTCCCTTCCCAAGAAAGGGTAGTGTGAGAATTGACTACCAAGATAATCGGAAATATGTTTGGGAGGTCACTATTCCTTATAATTTATGTGGGCTATAGATGTCGTTTCATGGACTTTGACCACCCCAAAACAAAAACAAAAACAAAAAAAAGGGCCATGTGGTCCAGAAGGAACATCGTAAGCCCTAGAGGATAAAAGGAACGTCGTACGTCCTAGAAGACAACGTCGTATACCCTAAATCAAGGGGTTGGTCCCTAACTTGGTGCCGTGGGACGTAATCCTCGAGTCTCAGAATCGATGACTTGATGGTCCCTTCAGGGGTTTGACCCATCAAATTTTGTTAACTTTAGATAAAAGACTTTCTAGACCTCCAGTCTTCACGTTTTAGTTCCACGGTCGTCCCGGTCCGAGGGAGACTTTGGACCTCCCCTATTGAGAAAGAACGGAGAAGATCAAAAACCACTTACCGTCGTTGGGAACCGTACGGAAACACGTGTCGACGTCGTAAAATAGAGACGACGGTAGTTGCGTATCGGTAGAGGGACACACAGAGACAGAAATATACCGTAAGAAAAAGATACAGAGGCACAGAAATGTACTATAAGAGGACTCAGACACTGGTTTAAAGGAAGAAGATTTCTGTGGTGAGTAGAGTGTAATCCCAGGCGGAATTACTGGAGTAGAATTGAACTACTGCAAACGTTTCTAGAATGTAGGTTTATTCCAATGTAAGTACAAGTGACCCAAAATTCTGGAGTTTATAGACATTCATTCATTCACAATCAGTGAGAACAGGTAGACAAATACTGGGTACCTGTCAACGGACGGTCCGAGGAGACAGGTATCTTAAGAGGTCCGGTCTTATGACCTCACCCATACGTAAGGGAAGAGGTCCCCTAAAAGGATTGGTTCCTTAGTTTGGGTGTAGAGGCCGTAACGTCCGTCTCAGAAATGACAGACTCGGTGGTCCTTTCGGAACGTATGGAAACTCACTTATACTTTCACTTTCAACGAATCAGTACAGACTGAGAGACCCTGGGGTACCTGATATGTCAGGTACCTTAAGAGGTCCGGTCTTATGACCTCACCCATTGGAAAGGGAAGAGGTTCCCTAGAAGGGTTGGGTCCGTACCTTGGGTCCAGAGGGTGTAATGTCCGTCTAAGAAATGGTAGACTCGATGGTAAGGGGGGAGTATGTGCTATGACTTTATGTCTGTTGACATCCTTGATCTCTCACTCGACACCAGTGAGGGAATTTAAAAGATCTTACTCCAAATAGAGTGACATACACTAATTGTATGAATTAACATGTTGTATCATTGTGGATGGTTCCCGACTGGTTCACGATCCGTGCACAAGTCTCGTGACTTCTTATTGAGGGACTCAAGAGTGTTTTTGAGTGAGGATCATTATAGTTAGGAATTGCTTTCCGGAAATTTATAAACTATTATCGACAATATCAGGAAGATTTAGGAAAGAAGAATTTCCATTTGTAATAGGCAGGGAAGTTTGTAAAAAGTACAACTTAGTAAAGATTAGATAGTTAGGCTTATTAGGACTCAACTGACAAGTCTTTTAATCTTAACAAACGTAATGGACGGAAGATTAATTTTGAATTTAGATCCAGATGTGTGTACCCATACGTCTGTATGTATATACAGATGTATATATAAACCTTATATATATGAATCCTTTTCTATATATATATGTATATATAAACGAGTTTCTGAGAACGAATAGGTCTTAAATATTTAAAACACCGTCCTTAACTTATTTACATAAAAGTATTTAATGGGTGGTCATCGTGTTTCTCACCTCTTCCGTTGCCGTTGGGTGAGGTCATGAGAACGGACCGTTTAGGGTACCTGCTTCCTCGGACTACCCGACGTCAGGTACCCCAGCGATCCTCAACCTGTGCTTACTCGTTGAAGTGAAAGCGAAAAGTGAAAGTACGTGACCTCTTCCTGTACCGTTGGGTAAGGTCACAAGAACGGACCTCTTAGGATCCCTGTCCCCTCGGACCACCCGGAGGCAGAGACCCCAGTGTGTCTCAGCCTGTACTGACTTCACTGAATCGTCGTCGTCGTCGTCGTCGTCGTGTTTCTCAACCTGTACTGACTTCGTTGAATCGTGTGTCTCGAAGTCAATTATTCCAAAATAATATGTATAATTATTATGATAATATGAAACTTATGATCCGTTAAGACTTATAAAAATTTCGTAAGTATTATTGATAGTGGAGAAACAAATGGTTGACCATTCCTCAAGTTCATAATATTTTACTTGAACTTCCTGGGATCCCTGATAAAATATCCCATGACATTACGGGGTAAAATCTAGGGTAAAGACAAGTGGTCTTTAAAGAGTCTCCTAAATCAGTTTGTTCTTTGAAAAACGAGATAAACATTCATTACATGAAAATAAAGTTTTACTTTAGATTATATGACGATAAAGTCTAGAATTTTTTTAACGAGTTTTCCGATAATCTAGAAGTAAGACTAGACGTATACACACAGACGTTAACCTAATCTATTTAACCTTGGAGTACTTTTACTCCATCTCAATTTGATAAAGTAGCAGACCAAAGAATAATTCTTCATTATTTTAAAATAGTGCCCAGGTACCACAGGACCACGATCTGATTATGACTTCGGTTGACGTCCGAAAATAGTTTTTAATTTGAAACTGAATGTCGGTTCTAAGACCAAAAGTCGATTCTATGAAATGTAGATACCGTCGAAACATGAAGTACCTAATTAACAGTATTATGCACTAATAACTACGTCTTAGGAGACATTAAAGAAAACTAGACCATCAGAACATATAACTATTAACTTGGAAATTGTACAAATTATCATGTTCATTGATTCAACAGTCTTTAAACGAGGGAATTTAGGACTGTCGAAACAGGAGGATTTCATTCCTACACTCATGATTCAGTGAAGACAGTACAGACTGGAGAAACGGTAGGATACTTGATATCGGGTGGACCGAGGAGACAGGTACCCTAAGAGGTCCGTTCTTATGACCTCACCTGACGGTACGGAAAAAGGTCTCCTATAAGGTTGGTTCCCTAACTTGAGCACAGAGAATGCAGAGGACGTGACCACCCGTCCAAGAAATGGTGATCGTGGTGGACCCTTCGGGGACTCCATTCCTATGAGGAAATAAAGGTAAAGAGAGTTGTGTAGACGGAAGAATGGTGATCGTTACCGGGTCTAATAGTCAACGACCGTAGTCCATCTAAGTCAAGAATGACCGGGTCTCTTACATGATCCATATAGGGTGTCGATTAATCTTACGTCAGAGAAACGATCTCTTGTCAAATAAATCGAGTAGTTACTTATTCTGAACCAAACTTAGAACTAAATTTTTAATTTCCCTTTACCTTTGTCCCACTCTTTCCCCTTTTATAAAAGAAGTTTCGTCCTTAAAGACAATTAATTTTTTTTATTAATACCTAAAATATATTCTGACTATCCTCCCCGAAATCCGATTTTGTGATTTGGATCTTTTCAATTTTAAAAGTGGACGTAAAGTTCTAAGAATGAATACTTTAGATTTTTATGTAATAAAAACATCAGAAAATTAAAAATTCATAAAATTATATGTATTTTTTGTGTATACATGAGTTGAGGTCCAAAGTAGTTTATGATCTTTGTTCAATAAAATTTTAGAGTCGTATCAACATCCTCTAAACAGTTACTGGATTAAACTTTTGATCAGTCTGAGATCTTTATCTACCCCGTCCCATTACAAAATAACTACTTACAAAGTACTTATTGTACGTACTAAGTTATAAATGTAAACCAATTTACGAAAACTTGTCAGTTTAAAGACATTAGACATAAATACAATTAACAAATGTGTCCTAAATAATTCCTTTTCTATGTCAAGAAGTATAATTGTGTTGAAACGGTACTTAAATCTCCGTTGTGGTAGAATCCGTCCACAATTTGTGACTTTATATATTTATTGTCCATGTCAGTGAAAAAAAGGAGAATTAAAAGTATTAGTTTAGACTAGTGGTGTTCGTCGTATTTTTCTGTAAAGGTACGAGTAAAAGTCTTAACAAGGATTAAATGGAGCTGATTAAGTTTACACTTCGAGGTATTATGAAATCCAGTCACCAAGAGAGTCAGACCGACGTCAAACCTTATTAGATCTCTTCGAAAGAAAAGAAGGGTAACAGTACCTTTAAAAAGATTTCAAAAAAAAAAAAAAAAGTCAACCTCATATTAACGAAATGTTACAACACAATCAAAGACGATATAAGGGAATCAGTGTAGGGAAGGATGAACCAGGAAGGAGAGTTGTGGGGTAGGGGTAAAGGGTGGGTGGATCCAGTAGTGTCTCGTATGACGTCCAAGGTGCTCCGATCTCTTCGAAAATTTTTGTATCTTATAACAGGGGTGGGGGAACGGTCAAGGGTGTGTGAATAAATAAGTCTTAGAGACCCGTACCCTGGGTCCTTGGTGTGTAGAAATTCAGAGGGTCCACTAAGTTTATACATACATCCTGACTCTTATTAGTAAGAAACCCTCACAACTATGACTTTCTAACCCTTCGGTATATTTTTTCAGACAAGTTAAAGGAATTCTCGGTCTATTTTTCTCTTTTAGGTAATTACTTTTCTTAAGCAAAGTCTTTCACTTTCAGTGAGTCAACACAGGCTGAGAAACACTGGGGTACCTGATATGTCAGGTACCTTAAGAGGTCTGGTCTTATGATCTCACTCATCAGAAAGGAAAAAGGCCCCCTAGAAGGGTTTGGACCCTAACTTGGCCCCAGAGGACGTCCATCTAAGAAATGGTCAACTCGGTGTTAATCAAAGTCTCCACACTTGTTTGAGTCTCTATGACAGACATAGGATATGACCGTCTTGAAACATTCCCCATGTACCTACGGAGGCTTTTCGACTACTTTTCAATATCTGGAGAGGTGTCTTTTCGTCCGTGACTATACCTTCCACAATACAAACCTCCTCTTGGTCTTAGAGTTCTCTTTTTAGGGACTTGGTGTCGTTTCTTTCTTTACAAGAAGAGTCTGTGTCTTTCCGATTTTAGTTCTTTACTACGGGTTAATGACATACGTGACCCGGTACGTCCGTATCTAATGTCACTGTATATTTCCAGACACTCTATCTTTTTGAAAGGGGTTACTGTAAATGGACAGAGTAAAATTCTCTTATATATATATTCGAAGTTAGAAACGACTTAGATTGTACGAGAGGAAGACTAGTGGTGTGGAATATGGGTTTCGCTTCTGTGTACGTAACGAGTAAGATCACATCACAGGACGAGATAAAAGGTTTTTCAAAATGTTTAAAGGAGAGAAAGGAAAGGAAACTTATAATCTGACTACTTCGATTTCATCTGGGGGTTTAAAATTTCAGGAAATCTAAGTTAGAACCTTATGATTTCCTATATAATCGACAGAGGAAGTTCCAGAAAAAATATTAAACTTAAAATATAGTAAGAAAGAGAGGTCTTAAAGGTGAGTTACGTGGGACTAAAAGAAACTGGGTTAGAATCTACTAGAGTAAGTTTAGTTCAAGAACTTTAAAAAGAGTTAGGTAGAAAAATTTAATGTTGGGATTTTCACGTTGAATCCACTATTTTAGTCAAGACTTCGATAAGATTGATACGAGTGAATCGGATTATTTAGAATGTAATAAGACACGAAAGTGATTGTGTTTTAATAATTTGATAATCCATCAGAACTTACTTTCCTAAGGAATCTTCAAATATCGTAAAACTTAGGTGACCTGACATATTCATCTGGTTCAATATAGTTATACAACGTTTTCAATTCCGATAAAGTTCAAAGGATAAGTTGGACAAAAATCCCAGAAAGGTAAGTTCGACAAAAATCCCCAGAAAGGTAAGTTCGGTAATAGGAACTATGATAATAAGTATCTGTCCGTCGTCTGTTCCAAGTGTAGTCACCGTGTAACTCGTAGTACCGTACACTAATGTTGTGTCCGGTGTCCGTCCCTACTTCTTGACTAATCTTATGATCTTTTCATTTTAGGTGTTCTATTGTTATGTACAGACACATTGTTATATAGATGTGTCTTTACATAACGTCCCCTAGTCACTTTTTCAAGAGGTGGTTTATTATCTTATAGATTTCTTGTAACTTCCTGCCAGACCGTGTGTCTCGTGTCACAAAGATAAAGACAACATGAACATCCACCGTACAACCTAACCTATAATTTTATAGACACAGTGACGTGTAGTACTTTTTGAAGTAAATTTAATGTTGATTTTAGACAAGGAGACCGATGATCTAAATTAGAATAACTTCGGTAATTATGACCGATCAGGGGAATCGACTCATGAGGAATTCCTATGAAGACATTTAAACATAAGTAGAATGAATTTTAATCCGGCGGATGGGACATTGACTATATTAGAACTATAATATCAAATGAAATGAGAGGAATTTGAGATAGGTGAAGTCGAAACATTTGTCTATATAAAGAAACAAACGCATGAGTCAGCAAGTCAACAAAGGCTGAGAAACACTGAGACATCTGACGTCGGGTGGTCCAAGAAAACAGGTACCCTAAGAGGTCCGTTTCTCATGACCTCTCCTAACAATAAAGGAGGAGGTCCCCTAGAAGGACTGGGTCCCTATCTTGAGCGTAGAGGACCCAGAGGACGTAACGTCCACCTAAGAAATGGTGACTCGGTGGACCAACCTTACAAGCAAATAAGATGTGTCAAAGTCTATACCCTATACTCACCTTCAGGTAACCTTGTTTTGATATTTCGAACATAGTAGGGTTTCAATGGGGATTCCTCGTCTCTTTGTTAATATGTATGTTTTAAAGTGTTCGACACTTACAAGTAATTTATAAATTTCTTCCTGTTTAAGTCTAAGAGAGAGTGGTTATATAGGTCACACACTCGTACGAGTTATCGAAGTCAGTACAGACTGCGAAACACTGGGGTACCTGACATCGGGTGTCCGAGGAGACAGGTACCCTAAGAGGTCCGTTCTTATGACCTCACCCATCGGTACGGGAGGAAGTCCCCTATCAAGGGTGGGCTCCTAGCTTGGACTCAGAGGGTACAGAGGACGTAACGTCTACCTAAGAAATGTATGACTCGATGGACTCTTCGGGTTATATAGGTCTCATCAAGTTTTCTCGTAAATTCTGAAGGTATTTCACATGGTTCTTAAAGACCTTCTGTTAAAATGGGCTTTGTGGTATATAGAAAATAATAGGTAAAAAGAAACGAAAAATATTAGTAGATTTGTTACCATACTATGGTTTTATACTTTCTAGTACATCGAGTCGTTAAACAGTGTAGAAAATATTACGAAGATTTGTCTTAAACGGTTTAAAACTAGAGTAGTCTTTAGATTCGAGTTTAAATTCTGAGAAATGAAAGTCGTCTAGAGTAAAACTAGAAAGACTCGGGTGACACGATGTACCATGTGTACTCAGTGGTGAAAACGTTCTATGTCGGACGTCATCCTCAACGCTCGAGTCGGTTGTCTGATATTAATGTAATAAGTCACTAGACGTCGTACACGGAGTTCGTTGTCGAGTGGTGCGGTGGTCACCGGTACTTCCGACCTTTCGTTACTTGTTTTCAATTTCGTCTCTTTTTATTTTAGTTTGCATTTGTAAAGAAAACGAGTTACCCCAAGTTCAATCTTAATTTCAACGTTGTGGGTTTTAGTGTAAGCTGAAGTTTAAACCCATTATCGTTCTTAGGTTGTCTTTTAATGTATAACTTTGATAAACTCCAACACCTATCAACGTCCTTAAAATTTGGTGACAGTGGATTCGGTTTTTGTCTCGGTAAAATTGAGTACCGTTGATCAGACGGTTAAAGTTTGAACTTTGCGACTTTATATTTATTACGGATTTTCTCCCGTTAAATTATCTTCATTAGTTATAAACTAAATATGTTCCTCGTAATAGGGGATGGTCGGTTATTGATCTAAAGACTTATGTCGGTCCATTCGTATACGATAATGGTTTTTCAATAAGTAGTCAAAATTTTTAAATACATTTAAACCGGTTTTATAAACAACCCAAAAAGGTATTGTGACATGTCTTCTTGGGGTTACTTGTAAAACGGGTTACGTTATGTGTATGTATATGTACGTATATGTATGTGTATATATAATACGTACATGTTATTATAATATAATGATTAGTTTTCTTTATGAGTAGACGAAGTTAGTCGGTCGTCGGATCATCTTGATTAGTGTATATATGCGTACAAACAGTGAGTCAGCACAGGTCGAGAAACCTTAGGGTACCTCGGACGGTCCGAGGAGACAGGTACCTCAAGAGGTCCGTTCTTACGACCTCACCCAACGGTAAGAGAGGAGGTCCCCTAGAAGAGGTTTGTCCCAAGTTTGGGTCCAAAGGATGTATGGTCCGTCTAAGAAATGGTTGAGTCGGTGGTCCCTTTGGGGTGTATATATGGGTATGTATATATGCAACGATTCAACCCAGGTTGAGAAACACTGGGGTACCTGACGTCGTGAGGTCCGAAGGGACAGTAAGTGAGAGAGGACCTCAAACAAGTTTGAATGAAGGTAACGTAACTGTTACGGTATGTTGGTAGAGTAATAGACAGTGGGACAAGAGAAAGACGGGGCTTAGAAAGGGTCCCAGAAAAGGTTTCTCGACCGAGAAGTGTAATCCATATTATTATAATGTTATATTTAGTTGTCTTTATGAGTAGATGAATTTAGTCGGTCTTCGGATCATCTTGATTAATGTATATAGTCACGTCTAAAGTTTGTACCCGTTTCCTTGTTGGAAACAAACGTCGTATTTTCTTTTGAGACGGACCAACCTTGTGACGGTATGGTGATTCACTAGATAACTATTGAACACCAAGTTTTATGGCGGTAGTAGTCTAAGGAAGGAAACCATCATGATATGTACGAAACTACAATCCTATTGTACATGTGAAGTACACATTCTATATCCCTTTCGTCTTTGACGAGGGAACTAAATTGGTCGTCAATAAATACTTACAACTCGACACGTTTTAACACCAATAAACGTCTAGGAATAATTATTGTGGAGTCTGATAAAGACGTTTCCGTTTACGTGAAACTGTAAGTTATAAAAAAGAAGAGGTAATAAACTTAAGGGAGACTTATCTTCCTCTTTTATCCATTAACATGGGTACCAAGTTTATCGTTATGTCAAATAAAATCCTGACAAAACGCTAAGTTACCCAAGAAACAGTCGAAGTCACAAGCTTCTTTATTTTAACGAAGAGAAGGGTGTTATATTTTACGGTCTTACCACAATGAAAGGAGTTCCTCTAACACGTTTTCTATCAAGATACTAATTTTTAAGCAATTCACAAAGTCTGAGATGGTCACTTTAAATCAACGAGATTGTCTTTTTCTTTTAGATATTTTGTAATCTTCGTCCCTATCTATTGTGACCTTTTAATGTCGGAGTCATTGTCAGATCTATCTTAGTCGCGTTTTGATTTACGAAAGGAAAACATTATAATCAAAGTTAAATTCAAGGTGTACTTCGTAAACCCCCACAAGTAGTTTCTTGACGAATCAGTTTCACAAACCTCCTAATATCTGTGCTAATAGTTGTTCCATTTCGTAGATCCGTCGTGGAACGGGGGGTGGTATGAACACCAGGAAGTGGGGAAGTGTTGGAGGTCCCGAGCTAAGGTAGGAATAGACGGATTACAGAGTGTTATCTAGAGTAGTGTATGCAAAGACAGAGACTTCTGTGGTAAAGAGGTTCAAGAACAAACAGACAGAAGAAGAAGTACTTTTGTAGGTGCTGGACTTGAGACAAGGGTTTGTTGTACACCCACTTTAATTTGAAGGTCGAAGAAAGTAAGTAAATGAGACAGTTTCCTTGACACTAATTCTACTTTTAAAAGGAATAAGGCTATTTCTATAAATACTTAAATCTGATATATTTGATACATGAATAATGATATCTGTAAGAAAATTACCGAATTATCGGTAGTACTTCCAGAAGGGTCTACCGAGTCACCATTTCTGAGACGGACGGTTCCTCTCCACCCAAACTAGGGACCCCACCCTTCTAGGGACTTCTTCCTTTACCGTTGGGTGAGGTCATAAGAACGGACCTTTTAGAGTATCTGTTATCCTCGGACCGTCCGATGTCAGAGACCCCACTTTTTCTCGGTCTGTGTTGAATCAGTGATTTGTTGTCGTTGTTCGGTAGTACTTTGATGTCAGACCTTTCTTGACAGTAAAAGTAGACACTTACGACGGATCATAATCGTGTACCCTCAGTGAGTCTTTGACAACGAACTTGAATTGACTTAACGGAGGTTAAATCAGGTTTTAAAACATAGTAACTATTTCTTAGAAACGGGAACCATTAGCAATTATGAAGACTGTCTCATTTTTAAAATTCCAAATGATCTACCAAACCTTCTTAGTAATTCAATCAATCAATGGGACGTGATGGGAGACTTCTTGTGTACTGAATCGACGGGAGGTATTCCCTATGAACTGTAATATGGTGAGCGTCGAAAATTACGAAGTTGTTAGACAAGTTACTGAAGTTAAAACTTTTGAATATCAACTTTAACAATACACAAGAGAAACAGGTGAACGAATTACGTACGTCACATATTCTGGACGTTCAACGGCTGAAACTGAGGTCAGTGAGATTCCCTACTGAAGAATGGATGGTCGAGTGGGGAGGTAATGGTATTTAATTAATACATATACGGTCACGTGGTGTGTTGATCATAGATTCAATCTATGATGTGTATCTGTGTGTGTGTACGGGAGACATAATCCCAAGAGGCCCTCAACCACTACCTGTCCCTCCGGACTATACGACATCAGGTACCCCAGCGTTTCTCAGTCTGTACTGACTCGCTGACTTGACTTGACTTGACTCTCTTTGTGTCGGTTGATATACACACACATATATATATATATGTGTTACGTATATATATATATATGTATATATATGTTACGGAAGTGTCTTTGTGAATCTTAGTATAAATTGGTTTATAGACCCATGACATCGGATCGGTTCGACTACCTATTTTAATTGATAGTGTTTGAGTTTTACAAACCCAAGAGGATATGACGTAATTTTCTACTTTTTTGAATTAAAACAAGTATATTGTTTTACGAAGTAGTCAGGAGGATATTTTGACGGGGTTTAGAGGGACCAGTAGTAACTGACTATACCTCGAGTCCTTTTCCTGTTATACACCGAAACCACAGTATAGTAGTAAAACTACCGTTATGGAAATTTCCGTTTGTGTGCTTCGAACATCTTAATTCAACGATCGTATTTCTGACAGTATAAAATACTATGTATGATCTTCTTAGACGAGAAGAGTATTGTAAACAAAGAATTGATCGACGTTATTTTGAAGAAATAATATCTCAAGTATTTCGTAAAAGTGGAGGATTTAAGTGAAGAATTTCATCGGTAATTCACGGTTGTTACATGGGTAAACATTACGATAATTATCGTTAATACTACGGTCGACATCGGTCGTTCTCCCACTCTACGTCACTTTTACAATAGGATTTCTTGAATATGTGACATCAGAAGAGTCACTACTATCTTAAGAGACGAGATATATGTCTCGGTCTTTTATATGTCGAAACAGGAAGATCAAATTAAATATTTTGTACAAAAGAGACTTCTATCTTTTAGATCCATCCTTCCTATACATTCCACTAAGAGTGGTTGGAGTCGGTAAAAGGAGTTTACATGGAGACTAGTACAGTTCGCTGACAAGTTTTTTTAGAAACTATCTCAGAGAGCCAGTCGTTTGATATGGTCTAGGTCAGACACTGGACAAAGACACGTCGAACTCTCGATTTTTACCCAAAATGTAAGAATTTCACAACTTTTTTTTATCGTTTCTTCTATAGACTGTCTCTTACGAACACTTATGTCTCGGATTTTGTAAAGGACAGATCGGAAAATGTCTTTTTCAATTCTTCAAACGGTTGAGAACCAAATCTTCTACTCCATGTTTTGGATATTACACTACAAATTCAGAAAGGTGTAAGACTTCTAGTCGACTATCTGTTTGGTAGGAACTCCACAAACGACAGAACCACGGAGGACGAAAAGGAGAGGACAATAGATTTAAGTCGACAGGTAGTCCTACTACGGGTTCAAGTAGAAGAGGTACTTTGAAATAGCACGACGAGCTAAAACATCATTAGAGAGGAACCTTAAGAACTGTCTGTAGTCATGAACGAAAAGAGTGACTACTAGTACGAAGAGAAATATGTGTACAAAATTAAATTTGAATAGAAGGGTAGTTCTTATACTATGGAACTGTCACAACACTTCTATATAATCGTTTAGAATTCCTTAAAGCTCCAAGGCATTCAGACTAAAGAAAAAGCAACTATCGATTAGTGGTAACAAGAACTCGTTAATGATAAATGTTCACAGTCGTTTGGATGTGTATTTAAAAAAAAAGTAAATTAAGAGTGTTTTACAATCTACCATCATATTAAGAGAATAAAAATATGTGTCTGACGATAATTTCTCTTATCTCCCCAAGGTAAGAGTCCCACCTCTCCCTTTCTATCTAACTCTCTCTCACGTGAGAGGAGAGCTAATATGTTATCTTAACAAAGATCTTTATCTTAACCTCATTCCTTCCTTTGAATTTCTTCTAAACCAACCACTTTCCTGAAGGGATCATCGAGTCAACCATTTCTTAGACGGACGTTACGTCCTCTGAGTCCAAGTCAGGGACCCAACCCTTCTAGGGGACCTCTTCCTTTACCGTTGGGTGAGGTTATAAGAACGGACCCCTTAAGGTACCTGTCTTTATCATCTTACCCTCACTCCTTTGAAATACTTCTAAAGTCAAGTCAAGTCAAGTCAGCGAGTCAGCACAGACTGAGAAATACTGGTGTACTTAACGTCGTACGGTCCGGAGGGACAGGTAGTGGTAGAGGACCTTAAGTGAGTCTGAGTAAACGTAACTCAGTCACTACGGTAGGTCGGTAGAGTAGGAGACAGCAGGGGAAGAGGAGGACGGGGGTTAGGGAGGGTCGTTGTCTCAGAAAAGGTTACTCAGTTTGAAGTGTACTCCACCGGTTTCATGACCTCGAAGTCGAAATCGTAGTAAGGAAGGTTTCTTTAGGGTCCCAATTAGAGGAAGTCTTACCTGACCAACCTAGAGGAATATCAGGTTCCCTGAGAGTTCTCAGAAGAGGTTGTGGTGTCAAGTTTTCGTAGTTAAGAAGCCGCGAGTCGGAAGAAGTGTCAGGTTGAGAGTGTAGGTATGTACTGGTGTCCTTTTTGGTATCGGAACTGATCTGCCTGGAATCAGCCGTTTCTTTACAGAGACGAAAACTTATATGATAGATCCAACCAGTATTGAAAAGAAGGTTCCTCATTCGCAGAAAATTAAAGTACCGACGTCATTGGTATACGTCACTAAAACCTCGGGGGTTTTTATTTCAGATTGTGACAAAGGTGACAAAGGGGTAGATAAAGGGTACTTCACTACCCTAGTCTACGGTACTAGAAGCAAAAGACTTATAACTCGAAATTCGGTTGAAAAAATGAGAGGAGAAAGTGAAAGTAGTTCTACGAAAAATCAAGGAGAAGTGAAAGACGGTATTCCCACCACTGTAGACGTATAGACTCCAATAACTATAAAGAGGGTCGTTAGAACTAAGGTCGAACACGAAGAAGGTCAGGTCGCAAAGAGTACTACACGAGACGTATATTCCAGTTATTCGTCCCACTGTTATATGTCGGAACTGTATGAGGAAAAGGATAAACCTTGGTAAGACAACAGGGTACAGGTCAAGATTGACAACGAAGGACTGGACGTATGTCGAAAGAGTTCTCTGTCCAGTCCACCAGACCATAAGGGTGGTGAAAGTCTTAAAAGGTGTCAAATAACACTAGGTGTATCAGTTTCCGAAACCGTATCAGTTATTTCGTCTTTATCTACAAAAAGACCTTGAGAGAACGAAAAAGGTACTAGGTCACCTACAACCGTTAAACCACAGACCAAGGAGACTAAAAAGATTTTGGTCGAACTGGTAGTCCCTCAAGTACCAAGTTCATAACGACTTCGGACCGAACCTCTTAAAACTCGCAATGAAATGATCGTACACTCTACTCATGTTAACACACCATCAAACTCGTAAGAAACCGTAACGGAAAGAAACCTTAACCTTACTTTTGACTAGAAAAGGTCAGGACACCGGTGACGACTCAAAAGGTTTANGTTAAACCAGAGACCAAGGAGACTAAAAAGATTTTGGTCGAACTGGTAGTCCCTCAAGTGCCAAGTGCATAACGACTTCGGACCGAACCTCTTAAAACTCGCAATGAAATGATCGTACACTCTACTCATGTTAACACACCATCAAACTCGTAAGAAACCGTAACGGAAAGAAACCTTAACCTTACTTTTGACTAGAAAAGGTCAGGACACCGGTGACGACTCAAAAGGTTTAAATGACCGTATAACTCATGTCGTGAAAGTGTCGTAGTAGAAAGTCCTAAACTTTGTCGAGTTGACCTTAAGGTAGTGGAGGTGATCGAAACAAGTATCACTATCAAAGATTCCGGGTGAACTGAAGTGTAAGGTTCTACAGACCGAGATCTACTCACTAGTGTGGTAGTACTAATAGACCCAGTACTTCTAGAAAAAACATGTCAAGAAGGCACATAAGAACGGTGGAGAAGAATTATATAAGACGAAGACAATCCAGGTATGGTAAAGACAGGAAATAGCTCGGGTAGAAACGTACTTTACAAGGGAACCATAGAGATTAAAAGAACTTCTCTAGAGATCAGAAAGGGTAAGACAACAAACGGAGATAAAGAAACGTGACTAGCGATTTCTTCCGAAAGAATAGAGAAGAATGATAAGAGACCTTGAGACGTAAGTCTACGAAGATAGAAAGGAAAAGAGGAAACGAAAAACGGAGAGAAGAAAAGTGTCGATAAACATTCCGGAGGGGTCTGTTGGTAAAACGAAAAAACGTAAAGGAAAGGTACCCCTACCAGAACTAGGGACAGAGGACATGTTACAGTACTTGGAGTAAGGTATCAAGTAGTCCGTGAGATAGATAGTCTAGATTCGGGAATTTAGATAAAGAGTGAAGGTGACATATTAGTATTCCCTAATCTAAATCCAGTATGGACTTACCAGATCACCAAAAGGGATGAAAGAAGTTAAACTCAGACTTAAACCATTATTCCTCAAGTACTAGACTCGGTGTCAGTCGAGGACCAGAACAAAAACAACTGACATATCTCGAAGAGGTAGAAACCGACGTTTCTTATATTAGTTAGACTAAAGCCACAACTGGTAGACCACTACAGGTACACATCTCAGAAGAGAACATAACAACCTTCTCCCACAAACGATACTGGTCATGTAAAAGAACCGTTTTGAGATAATCAGAAACGGGACGAAGTAAGACGTAAGGTTCCGGTTTAAACGGACAATGAGGTCCACAAAGAACTGAAGGATGAAAACGGAAGGTCAGGGGATATTACTTTTCCTGTAGAAAAAATCCACAATCAAGATTTTCCAGAATATCCAGAAGTATTTTGGTACGTTGAAGTCGAAGAAGTCGTAATGACCGATCCCGTATCTGAACCTATTGACGCTATAACTTACCAAACGGAACCTCTACTTGTCTCTAGTAAGACAGCAAAAACTCTAACGTAGGTTCATGACGCAAAGTCTGACAAAACAACGGGTACTACCGATGAGGTAAAGAAGACTCCCTAAGGACGGGCGTCATCATTTATGTTACCAGTAGACTCAATTTAAGTGGGTAAGGTCAGGTAAATCAAGCGACTAAGGATCTTACAGCTGCAAGTGGGAACGGTAGAGAACAAACTGGTGAAGGTTAAACGGAACTAAGTACCAGGACTGTAAGGTCCAAGGATCCGATATAACGAGAAATGTCGTAGCCTGGAACGAAGATAGTGGTCAGTGTAGGTGTCGACCCATAACAAAAACGAAACCGAGGTAGGGAAGTAAGAAAGACCTCAATAAAGAGGTGACTAGAGGTCATCGTATAACCCGTGGATNACGGAACTAAGTACCAGGACTGTAAGGTCCAAGGATCCGATATAATGAGAAATGTCGTAGCCTGGAGCGAAGATAGTGGTCAGTGTAGGTGTCGACCCATAACAAAAGCGAAACCGAGGTAGGGAAGGAAGAAAGACCTCAATAAAGAGGTGACTAGAGGTCATCGTATAACCCGTGGATTACTGGACCCCTCGAGGAGAAAACCATAGGATAGTAAAACGGAAAAGGATGACAAGTACCCCAAGAGTTCCGTTCTTATGACTTCAAGGAACGGTAAGGGAAGGACTAGAAGTTACACCCTATCGAGGAGATCCGGGGATACTTCTAAACCAACCATGAATTGTAAATTTTGTAAGTCAGTTGTTTTTACCTTCATTAAGTACTCGAGATCTAAGACACTCCTTCTATTTAAACTGGATTCAGGAAGTACTGTAACCTAAATTCATTATACAACCTAGACTGTGGTCTTTACATCCGTTATTTTCATATTTCTTTATTTAGTCCGGTTCCACTATCCCTATGTGTACCACCGGTCTAGGATTACGAGAGGTAGATCCCTGGTGGCGCTTCCAGGAACAAACCCTAGGACGGAGATTCCTCACCTTCGGTCCCGGAGGTGAAAGATAGGGAAAGAAGAGGTTGGTCATGGCCGTTCCTCAACAGAGGCCGAAGACGTAGGTCCTACGTCTTGACATTTCGTTAACTGTTTTATGTTCTCCCTTACAAAAGACTTCAATGATTCTACGTCTTGGACTCTCTACCTTTGATGGTACGTATATTTGTTCACTTTGTCGTAAAACTTTCGTGACTCGTTCACTTGTTAGACGCTCCCTATGTTCGTGGCTCTACGGACTTAGGTGTGGGTTTGTAAGAGCCTGACGTGTTTCGCCAAAAACTGTCTTTTAGACCAAGAGAACGTGATTGTACACTTGAATACCTGTACTTATAAACACTCCCTCTTCTGTGACTAATAGTCCTTTTTTTTTTTCGTGATATGCATGGTCGACACATTCAGAGACCTAGTGTACGGGTCTTTACCTTATAAAGTGTCTCTACATTTTGGTCTTCTATATAATTATTTCGTCCTACAGGACTTTAATCCCCTGGAGTCCAGTACGGCCTCGCAGATGAGATTCGTCGGAATGTACCTCGTGGAGAGGTGGACGGCCATGGCCCGGGGACTCACAGACGAGTGGGTACCGAAGATGTCGATGTGCTACCTGGACACCTGGCGCCCGACACTCGAGACGTTCTACCGGTCGGACGTCGGAGAGAAGGGGTCTCGGTTGCTCGACCAGGTCTAGAGTTCCTAGGTGCTGCAGTACCCGTGCGGACGCCTCTTCTGGGAGCGGTTCAAGTTTGTCAGGTCTCGATACTCAAAAATAAAAGGAAAATTTTTCCCTAGTCCCTATGGAGATGACTGTTGGTTGGACAGGGGCGTTACCGAGAGCGAGGACGTGCCTTCACCACCGGAGACTCGGACTGCTCTCTTAGAGACGGGTGGTCCAGACGTCGTGGAAGGTCCTCGTCTCCCGACGACTCTTCGTTCGAGACCGGTTCCTGTCCGCTTTCCGCGGGGGGGGTGGGGTGGGCGACAGAAGAGGTTTGCGGGGTACCGTGGTCTTGATAAGTCGTTGTGGACCGTCTGCCGTGTCCTCCCGGTCTTCGTCTTTGTCGTGGGGGCTCCGGACTCCTCCTGGTCGGGGCCTCTGTCCCTGGGCCGATGGACTACTTCGACGGGTCCGAGGTCGACAGCCCTCGTCGGTTCGATAGGAGCATGAGGTCGGGTCGTGACGTCAGTCACAAGAGGGCTTCCACGGTCACGACTCTGGGGACTTTACGCAGTCACCTCGGGTCTTCCGTCTGTGCGTCTTCTTGCAGTTCGGGTCGGACTTTGTCATGGCGGACGGGTTCTATCTCGCCTCTGCAGCCCCGATGACTCACGACGCCGAGGGACGAACCCTACGCGGACGCGGTCCCTCGTCCCGGCCCCCGAGGTCCTGCGGACCGCAGGACAGGGTCCTCTCTGGGGAGAGGGGCCTGGACGTGGTGGTGGAACCGGACCTCGACGACCGACCTCCGTCGGTACAGGTCTTCCGTCGAAATGTCACACAAAGTCCGATTATGTAGACATTTTGGTGGAGTAAGATCCCAAAATAAAGTAAAAGTATTACATTCCTAAACCCCGTCCCTTATAAAACATTAAAAACATACTTAGTCTTGGCTCTCTAATATGACATAATACATAATAAATCCGACCAAAGTGGTTCCCGAGGTGACCGAACGTCAGGTAGTCGTTATCACAAATCGTGTCAAGACGAAGGTCTAATATGGGGACCTCCGGGGACTAAAATAACTTCTTATTCTACAGTTTTTTTATTTTTTATTTCTCTATTTAGTCTGAGGTAGTTTTAATTTTTCAAGATACGTAGTTTCTTGTGTTACCTGTCTCACTTTTCCGTTGGATACATTACCCTCTCTTATAAACGTTTAATATATTAGACTATTTACCAATGAGACGTCTTATACATTTCTTACTGGTCTTGATTTGTCTTTTGTTTGTTGAGTCAATTTTTCACCAGTTCTCCGAACTTCTCTGCAAGGGGGTTTTGTCTACATGCTTTTACTGGTTGTTCGTGTTCTTTTCAACGAGTTTCGTAGACAACAAGTTTAGTAGTGTGTAGGAATTTCTCTACGTTTAGTTTTGTTGTCACTCTATGACGAGTAACTACCGATAGCAGGTTTTTGTTGGTTGGTTTTTTTATTGTTCACAGTCGTTCCTACACCACTTAGATCTTAGGAACGAGTGAGAACCATCCTTGCATTTTACTACGTCAGAGACATCTTTAGTCATACTATCAGGGAATTGTTTAATTTTTGTCTTGATGGTATACTATGTTGTTAAGGTGAAGACCAAATACGGGGTTTTACTTACTTTCGTCAGAGGTTCTCTATACATATGTAACAAATATAGTCGTAAAAAGTGTTATCGATTTTCTACCTTCGTCGGGTTCACAGGTAGTTATCTACCTACCTATTTGTTTTACACTAGATATGTACGTTACCTTATATTATGTCGGAATTTCTCCTTCCTTTAAGACTGTATAAGACGTTGTACCTACTTGACACACCTATAATACAGTTCACTTTATTAGATCAGTGTCTTCCTGTCTATTCCATACTAGGGGGAATACACTGCATAGACCTCATCAGTTTAGGTATCTCTCTGTTTCATCCTACCACCAACCCTCCCCAACTTATTTCCTTCTTCCTTTAACAAATGAGTGATATCCCAAAGTCAAAACGGTCCACTTTTTACTAACCTCTAACTAACATGTTATTACACTTCTATGAAACGTCTTGACTCACCATGTGAACTTTACTGAACCTACTGTTTAAAATACAAGACATATAAAAATTATTTTTGTCTAAAGTATCTTCAGAAGATAAGAACAGGACTTCCTGATAAGTGGTGTAATTGTTTTGTTTCACCGATATACTCTACCACTTTAGTATTCATGTTGGATTTCGATTCTGAAGATTTTACCCGGTACACGGGTCCGTGGACTTTCTTCAATCTTAGACGAACAAAAAGTGTGGACACCTTTTCGTCTTTACAAGTACACAAGAGGTCATTCCAATTTTTTAACGTCGAAATTTTTTCAGAAGAAAAGAGGTCGTTTGTCACTGACACGAGAACGTACTTTCATATTTGTACTAGAGTACTAAATTAGTAAAGTGGAGTAAAAATTTTTTAGAAAACGGAAAATGTTATATTATCTCTTTGATACGTCTTTAGGTTAAAAAAAACAACAATAACAAGTTCCTTAATTGAATCGCGTGCTTACCTTTGATTTGTCATCAACCGTAAACAGTTAAAGGAGGGCCCACTGAACTGTTGACCCTGAACTCGACGACCCGTAGTAATCAGTAATCCACACAGTTTATTAAAGTGTAGTAATCAATTAAGTTTAAAGGTACGGTGTTTTATTAGTCTAATAGTTTAACCACAAGACACGTTTTGTGTTTCCGAATAACTTTAAGTCTTTCCCGAAGTAAAGTTGAACTTTTTTTGAAATCCTTTCAACCTCTCTGTCAAGATGTGCACTTTTCAATTTATTGTTGTGTTGTCACTTTTATATTTCTTTTGGTTCTTTCCCTCCAGAATTCCTTCACTCACAAATTTATGTCTCTAATGGTCATTTCCCGACACCAAAAACGTCTCTGGAGCTTTTCTAAACGTTTCTGAATGTTCGCCCCTACATACTCTTGTTTTAAGAGTCGACTCTCATCAACCGAGGGGACTTCTACGACTCGTTCCGTCCGAACCGTCATAAAAACCGACAGTGTCAACCGCCCCCTCGCGATGACCACAGAGTACCGATCTGCGGTCCCTACGACGATTTGTAGGATAGTACGTGTCCTAACAAGGGGTGTTTTTTTCTTAAGAGACCGGTTTTACAGTCGTCACGATTCCAACTCTTTGGGACCTGATTTCGATTCGGCAAAAGTATTTTCCCTAAAATGATTTCACGATTTCCTACTTTCTCTTTTCTATACTGTCTCCCTTCATTTCTTAGTACTTATGTTTCTTGATTTCCCGTCTTCGTAATTCCCCACGATTCACCTAGTCAAATTGAACTCACTTCCCGAAATATGTCCGCACCGGTCAGAAATTTATGTCCGACCTTTCTCGTATACTCTACGCCTCGAGACGACAATACTCTACACTCTGAAACTTGTTAGTAAACAGAGGAACCTCGGACTGAAAAGAATAGATATTTTACTTCTATTGTAAATGGAGAACATAACCAACAGTTCCAGTTTGGTCTATTGTATTTTCACGGAGGACACGGCCTTCCTGTTATCCTCTTCTATGTATCTTTGTCCCTTTTCAGTTGGGAAAGTTAATAGATGTGACGTGTCTAATAACTCAAAGTTAAAAGTTAATGATTAACTTTACTGATTAAAAGTCAATGATGGTGTTAGTTGACTTTCAATTCGAAAATAAAATAATAGACAAATGTAGGAGAGGAAGTAAATGAGTTGTCTATAACCCAACCGGTTTCTCAAGGAAACTCAAAAAGATATTCTAGAATACCTTTTAGGGTTACGAAATAAATAAAAAAAAAATTGGTTGGGTTATAAAGAACAAAAGAAGAAAAATCCGTTACAAGGGAAAGAAATTATCTCAGAAGTTACAGAATCTCTTTTTCTCTAAAAAAAAAAAAAAATACTTTCCTTCAGAATGTTTCTGAGACTTACTTATTATATGTCTACTGAGGTTTGAACATTGAGCAAAGGAATTGTTCTTAGTATTTCCCTAGAATTCAGACCTCAGAGGACACTACTATGAACGTTAAATGGGACTAGAGACGATAATGACTATGTAGACTGGGGAAGAAATTATACTGGTTTAAAAGAGGTACGTTCGACTTTTGTAAAAGAAAACGGTAAAGTGGTACAAACACACGAATCTGCATAGACTGAGAAACGTTGGGGTACCTGACATCGGTCGGTCCAAGGAGACAGGTACCCTAAAAGATCCGTTCTTATGACCTCACCCAACGGTAAAGGCGGAGGTCCTAAAGAACGACTGGGTCCTTAGTTTGACACAGAGGACGAAACCGTCCATCTAAGAAAGGGTGATCACGGTGAACCCTTCGGGTCAGAAACAAGAATTTATGTATCTCTGAAAGAGTGTATGTCTCACGGAAACAATTTTAGTAACGGACTAAGTCACCATATATCTAACGAGGGCAACTGATCTGTTCGTATGTTAAAAAGTATTTATCGGGACACTGGTGACAGGTACACCTCAGGACTCCGACGTCATTTGTTCGTAACCAACAGTGAAGATCCCACTGTTGGACCTTACCGATGTGATATCCCACATCGGAACTTACACCTTTCTATCTACCGTCTCTCTTGAACTCTATAGTACTTGACGGATTTTGTTGAGATACTCCCGTGTCTTATCTTTTATCAGTTGTGACCGGTTTCGTCCATCCTTTACTACAGTACCATTCTTGACTTTCTACTCACCCACACACGCACGATTCAGTGAAGTCAACGTCAACGTAAGTTGAGAAACGTTGGGACACCTGACATCGGGTGTCCGAGGAGACAGAAACCCTAAGAGGTCCGTTCTTATGACCTCAGTCAACGGTACGGGAAGAAGTTCTCTAGATGAGCTGGGTCCCCAGTTTGGACACAGAGGAGACCGAGGACGTGACGTCCGTCTAAGAAATGGTGACTCGGTGGCCCTTTCAGGTTCATCCACGAACTGTCTGTCTGTTTACTCCCGGTTCATAAGATTCATCTTAGTTGTCGAACTTCTAATTTCTAAATGTCCTCTTTCTTCCGAACCTTATCCACCTTACGGTGTCCACCAAGGGGTACCGACCTAGTACTCCCTCCACCCATTCTCCTCTCCGGTCTCTCTGTGTCACCGGACTAATGTTTTCCGGTCCACGTGGTGTGTGTACCCAAACCTAAAAACATTCCAATACTACTCAATAATTTATTAGAATGTCCTCTTCCATTATAGTATAAACACGAAAATTTTTCGGGGAAACCGACGTTACACGTTCTACTTGACCTTTTCCGTTCTGGTTTCTTATTGACAACGTTTATAGTCGTCTTGGTAAAGAACTGAAGGTATGAGCTCGAACACTGGATACAGAAATTTGTTTAATCTACTGTTTTTACCCCAGGGGACATGTGTTGCAATAGACCGTTCTCTGTCATAAAGAACGAATCACAAAATCAAGTCCCAGGAGGTCTCTTTTGCTTCCGGGTCCTAACTATCTACTATCACTTTCTATCCATCTACTATCTAAAATTCTTTAAATAAAGTTATTTAATAAGTTCCTTTAAACGTGTTTACTAATTCCTCCGACCGTTTAGGTCTTAGATGTCCCATCCGGTTGTCCGACCTCTGGGTCTCTTCCCTGCCTGCCAGGACCTACAGTTCAGTTTCGGGAAGTCCGATATCTAGGTCCTTTCTCGTTGTTACGTCAAGTACAGATTTCCGGAAGTCCTACCTCTGTGTCCTTTCTCGGGTGCAACGTAAAGTTTAAGTTTCCTTCATGATCTTTACCTCTTCACCGACAGTTGATCTATACCCGAACAAACCGGTCTATAAAGACTTCGATTAAGAGACGTGACACCGAATCCTTAGTGTTTATCCTTAAATTTACCTTCTTCTCGGTCTGTGTGTCTGTGAGTGTCAGTGTTCGGAATTATTTGAGGGAGAAGGAAAAAAACTGTAGTTCTTATCAGACTGTCAAATCCTACTGGATTGGTTCCTCCACTCAAGGTCTTTTTGTAGATAAAGACGAAATAACTGATACGTTTCGGAAACTGACACACCTAGTGTTATTTGACACCTTTTAAGACTTTCTCTACCCTTAGGGTCTGGTGGAATGGTGTAGAACTCTTTGGATATACGTCCAGTCCTTCGTTGTCAATCTTGACCTGTACCTTGTTGTCTGACCAAGGTTTATCCTTTTCCTCATGCAGTTCCGACATATAACAGTGGGACGAATAACTTGAATATACGTCTCACGTAGTACTCTTTGCGACCTGACCTTCTTCGTGTTCGACCTTAGTTCTAACGACCCTCTTTATAGTTAGTGGAGTCTATACGTCTACCGTGGTGGTAATACCGTCATTCACTTCTCCTTGAGTTTTCGGAGAACTACTTTCACTTTCTCCTCTCACTTTTTCAACCGAATTTCCAGTTTAAGTCTTTTGCTTCTAGTACCGTAGACCAGGGAAGTGAAATACCCTTTATCTACCCCTTTGTCACCTTTGTCACAGTCTGAAATAAAACCCCCCGAGGTTTTAGTGACGTCTACCACTGACGTCGGTACTTTAATTTTCTGCGAATGAGGAACCTTCTTTTCAATACTGGTTGGATCTATCGTATAACTTTTCGTCTCTGTAATGAAACGACTTATTCCAGACAGACGAGTTCCGATACCAAAAAGGACACCAGTACATACCTACACTCTCAACCTGACACTTCTTTCGACTCACGACTTCTTAACTACGAAAACTTGACACCACAACCTCTTCTGAGAACTCTCACGGGACCTGACGTTCCTCTAGGTTGGTCAGGTAAGACTTCCTCTAGTTGGGACCCTATAGAAACCTCCCTTACTACGAATTCGACTTCGAGGTTATGAAACCGGTGGAGTACGCTTCTCAACTGAGTAACCTTTTCTGAGACTACGACCCTCCCTAACCCCCGTCCTCCTCTTCTCCTACTGTCTCCTACTCTACCGACCTACCGTAGTGACTGAGCTACGTGTACTCAGACTCACTTGAGACCCTCAACCACTACCTGTCCCTCCGGACGGCACGACGCTAAGTACCCCAACGTTTCTCGACCTGTGCTGACTAGCTGACTTGACTTGACTTGACTTGACTTGGTTCATCCAGGTAGATCAGTTCCGATACCAAAAAGGACACCAGTACATACCTACACTCTCAACCTGACACTTCTTTCGACTCGTGACTTCTTGACTACGAAAACTTGACACCACAACCTCTTCTGAGAACTCTCAGGGAACCTTACGTTCCTCTAGGTTGGTCAGGTAAGATTTCTTCTAGTAAGATTTCTTCTGGTAAGATTTCTTCTAGAAACCTTCCTGATTACGATTTCGACTTTGAGGTTATGAAGTCGGTGGAGTACGCTTCTCAACTGAGTAACCTTTTCTGAGACTACGACCCTCCCTAACCCCCGTCCTCCTCTTCTCCTACTGTCTCCTACTCTACCGATCTACCGTAGTACCTGAGCTACCTGCGCTCGGACTCACTTGAGGCCCTCAACCATTACCTGTCCCTCCGGACCGTACGACGTTAAGTACCCCAGCGTTTCTCAGCCTGTGCTAACTTACTGACTTGACTTGACTTGACTTGGTTTATCCTACATAGACCCATGGTCATTTTCACTTAAGAAGTAATAAGAGACATGTATCATTACACTAGTGTCCATTTACTAGGACAATTGATTCAGTTAAAAAAATTTTTATCTACGAATAAATTACGCACTCAATAACTAGAGGGTTCCGGATTAAGAGACGGGTGTGTGTCATTCAGAAAGAGTTCATTCAATGAATACTTTAAGAAAGGGTAGTAACCATTAATTGAAAAACCTTTCGGTTAGAATTGTACAGGTCATAACGCATGTCAGATGTAAGTACTAAGAGATAATTACTTGTCTATATTAGTTTTATTACGTAATCTCTGGTAGTTTGTTTAAAAAAAAATCTAACAACAGTCATAGGGTCGTTCCTATTATTCTTTGATTACTTCTATCACTGTTATCTTTCTCTCTTTTTTATTTTACCCTGGTTGTCTTTTCTGTAATGTTTCGAGTCTATCTGGGACCACTGAATTGTGTTTACCACCCTACTAATGGAACTTTTGTCCTTTATTGTTTTTGTTACCCAGTTTATATAACCCCTCTCAAGATGAAATATTTACGATTGAAGTATAAAGATTTTAGAATAGGTCCTCCTTTACAAGTTCGATATCTTATCTTCGTCGGATCCTAGTTATTGATCTTAAACTTTATTTTATAAAAAATTACTTGAATTATATCTTTTTTCGATGCGTCAACCTTTTAGAGACTTTCTACTCGATTATCTCTTTTCTTATTTGACCTCTACTTTTATTAGACAGTATAGAAATCCTTATCTCTCGTCTTTTAATCTCTCCCTTCCTCGTTAATTTTTGATCTCGTTCCCTGGTTTCCAACTCCAACTCTCTTTTAAAGTGAACTGGAACAAATATGGAGGGAATTTAACCGGTTAAATAGGTTCTACAGTGGGGTTAAGAGGAAAATAAATGTAGTTATAAAAATCTTTTATTTGTAAAATGGTGTACAGGATCATCGACTGTAGGTGAACTTGAAGATGGGTAACGTATCCTCGGTATAGTGTTGGTGAGGGAACTTTCACGGGAGATTTTAGAGTGCCACAGACTACCAATTTTAGATTAACCGAAAGTTTAAAAAGAAAAGAATCAAATAAAGAGAAGTAAGAAACCGTGATATCTGGTGTGGAAATAAAATTTTATAAAGAATTGAACCAAATAAGTTTGGTTATTATAGACCTAAAGATTTGTGACCCCGCATCCTTAAAGAGTCAGACAGAACAAGAAAATCAAGAAACTGAGATTTATGTAAGAGGTGCAAAGAAAGTTGAGTGGAGAGTATAAAAATCGTTACGGATCCGTCAAAGAGAATATGTACAGTCAAGTCAGATATCTGACACTACTGGAGGTTCAGAGAAAACAAAGATGAGTCTGGAAAGAATACTAGAGACTGGTTATTACGAACTAACGGGTACTCTATACAGGTTGACGACGATGACGATTCAGTGAAGTCAGCATAGACTGAGACACACTGGGGTATCTGCCGTCGGGTGTTCCGAGAGGGTAGGGACACTAAGAGGTCCGTTCTTGTGACCTCACCCAACGGTAAAGGAAGAGGTTACGTACTTTCACTTTTCACTTTCAATTCAACGAGTCAGCACAGGTTGAGGATCACTGGGGTACCTGACGTCGGGTGGTCCGAGGAGGTAGGTAACCCAAACGGTCCGTTCTCATGACCTCGCCCCACGGTAACGGAAGAGGTACAGGTCGACCACCCGGGTATTTGTAGATGTTCAAATGTAAGAAGTTTGTATTACGTTTAGGAAGGGGTTTAGACGGTAAGAAGGTGATACAGACCAGAATTTATTTCCCGGAGGAGATGGGTCACCAGATTCGATCTTTGGACTCTCAGTAAAATCCAAGGAGATACGAGGTTAATCGTATTACTTCGTATCTCAACCCGTACTTAAGAACTGATAGATTCAGAAAAAATTAATGGGGGAATAAAAGGTAAAGCTGACGGTAATGGGATGAAACTGTACCAATAGAGAGTAGATCTTAGGACGTTACTCGATGATTGACTAGTTAGATAAAGAATAAAATGGAAAATAGAGACATAGTAAGACGAAGAGGTACAGAAAGAGGTCATACCAGTGGGTTTTATGTAGGTGGTATGGCTATAAAGGTTTTCCAAAGTACAGTATCGTGAGTTTATGAACCTTTTAAGAGAAGTATTGGATGTCTTCGTTTAAAGGTTGTATTTAAGAAGGTACTGAACTGAAGACGGATTGAGTTAGTATGACGAGTCGGAGCCTAGGGACATGACATGAATCAACGAGTCAGTACGGGCTGAGAAACTCTGGTATAACCGACATCGGGTGGTCCGAGGAGACAGGTATCCCTAAAAGGTCCGTTCTTATGACTTCACCCAACGGTAGGGGAGGAGGTTCCCTAGAAGGTGGTGGGTCTCTAGTTTGGGTCCAGAGGGCGAAACGTCCGTCTAAGAAATGGTAGACTCGGTGGTCCCTTCGGGTATATAGGTCCGTCTTAAGGGGATATGGGACTTTAAGGGTCAGTTCGAAGGTAATGTTTCGGGAAAGAGACGTATCTTGTAAAAGAGGCGCACAGTGTTTAGAGAAAACACTGGGTACAGTGGTAAGGGAGGAGTCAAGTTTACAATGTGAGGAGATCATGGATGACGTACGGTTCCTGACATGAGTTACGGTCCTGATATTTTTGTCACATGAGGTGTACCATTTATCGGTTGCTTATATAAGAATTACTTTGATATTTTGTCTTTGATTTTGTCCAAGTTTTTGACTAAAGTTTTATGTTGTTTTGTGTACTGTCTCCTTATGCCGACCAAGAAGGGAACTCCTCATCCCCTAGTTCTTTACACCAGATCCTCTCTACTGGTGGAATCTCAAGTACAAGTGGTTCATTTATCTTAACCTTCTTATTAAGGTGGTGTCTTCTAATCGGACTTGGTGTTTTTCTCGTACCGTACGTTCTCCTTCAACGTTTACGAAGATGACCTGACCATGTGTCTTTCAATGTACCTCTCCACTTTTTCCGGTTCCAACTTATCTTTCTCTACCTCTCCCTCGTAATTTACTATTACGACTTTTTTTACCAACCGATTTCGGTACCTTCCTAGACCTGTGTTCGTAGGTTAGTGATTCTGTTATCCTTTTGACATACCTTTATCAAAAGTTTCTTCCTACCCCATACTTCCTGTTTGGTCTTCTAATCCAGTGTCTACTAACACCCCCGGGATATTCGTCTTCTACTCGCACACTTAAGTAGTCTTTTCTATACCACTTCTCCTCTTTGTCTACGCTCTTGGATAATTTCTTCGTTTGTACTTACTTGAATGTCATCTGACACACACCAAACCCCACTCCTTCTCCCTTCCTCAGGTACAACTAAGGACGAAATTACTAAGTCCACTGAACCACCCACAATGATACTGTTGAGTTAGAAAAAAGTCTTTGTCTTTCAAAATATAACATGATCACAGTAACAAAAAATTAATTGGTGACAATTATTTCTACTCGTATAAACTTGTACATTAAAAGAACCGATCGTTTGGATTTCTAAGATTGTGTATTGTCAGAATCAATTATAAATAGTCAACATAATAAAATGTTCAAAAGAGGAACGACGATCGTTTGTGGTCTCCGTATAATAAAAAACTTAAGTAAGAACTCAGAGGTTCCTAACCTAATGATATAAGATGTAAAAACAAAAGTTTTTGTTTTTACACTTTGAAGAGAAGATTTTTTTTATGTTTAAAAATCTTAGACATAACTAATTTACAGAAATTTATCGTTGAATGGACACCATATACAGGGTGACTGTTCTTTTAGACACTAAAACAACCAGTGTTATTTTTTAGCATGGGATGGGGAAAGATGTCACAACCAAATTAACGCGTTGAACAAGAAAAAGGAAAAGTCAATTGTTACGGTTTTTGTATACACCACTCAATGGTCGGTTTTATTAACTTTAGACCCTAAGAACCGACGGTCATCCCGTTGTGGTTTGGAGTCCTCGATTGTTCTCCACAGCTACTAAGTAATTGTTTTGTATTTTAACACTCTGCTCATCGATTCGTACGTCATTCTCGGTTAATGACGCTAAGTAAGGTGTTCAAACGGAAACCGACCTTGACGGTCAGTCGTTAGAGTGGTAACCGACGGTAAGAGTCCTTTCAACTACGAACGTATAGTCTTGTAAACCCGATAAACGTACCTCCACTTTCTCCGGTCACCTAATGTTTCAAGGGGATGAACAGTAGTGTTATAATTAGATCTCCCTTTAATCCACTCTAGAGATCACGTCTTTCAAGATGTTAGAAGGTATAATTACTGTCTGTAGAATACGAAACTTACCGCCCAAACAAATTTCTTGAAAGTGTGGGTAAACTAGTCGTGTTCAACATATAAGTATTCACATACATGAGGATTCATTCACAATCTCTACTGTTCCTTTGACTATGAATTCTTATAAATTACAGAACAGATCTTAGGTCAAAGGGTTAAGATCGGGGACAAGTCATTGGATTTAATCGTAAAGATGTGTTCGTGAGATTTAAAACAATCTTGTCATTGAACAAATAATTGTGTAGGGGTCGAATTATCGAAAACTGTATTTTCTCTTGACGAAAAGTTAGTGAAGATAAGGGTACTTTTTGTTATAAATATTAGACAATTGTAAAGTACAGTACACGATTTTTTTCTCTCTAGGGTTAGGTCAACGACAGTCGGTGATGAGGTCTTCCATTTTACCTTATGGGGGTCTAACAACATAAAGTACGGTACAGACGACGAAGTGTTGTGTTTCGTTTATCTCTTCTAGCTACTAATATATGATACGGTCTGTCTGTTTACTACGTTTAGTCTGATTTGTTGTAGAGGTGTATAATGAATCGTCAAGTTTATAAATTTAAAGAAAGTGTGTGGAATAATTAAAAGATAAAGGGGGAAATTGAAACTAGACATCTAAAATGGATAATATCTATAAAAGGTAACTTTGATAGAAATAAAAAGAAATATGTAATTACTTTGTAAAAAACTCATGGGTAATAGAAAGTCTGTGACTTATAGTGAACTTTACCTCAATTGACAATAGAACTCCAGTAACATTCCATGTTCAAATTATTACTAATGGTTTCTTGAGTTTATACGTTTATTAAATTAAGGATGACAATAAAATTAGAGGACTTCCTACCGTACGGGTTTATACTGAGTACAAGACAATTATCTAATATTCCTATACGGACTTTCAATACACAGACAGTGTTTAACAGAGGTACCTACTTGTAATTTTGACTTACTTCGAGAACCCTTTTTGTAGGTTTACTTTTCACTCTTGAGAACAGTTGGTAGACCTTGAAAGGATGTACTGCGGTTTGTAGGTCTAAGAACAAGTTTAGACCTACCCTTAATCGATAGTAAATCAATGTTGAAGTCGATAAAAAAAGTTGTAAGTCTACCAAGAACATTTATAACTAAAGATCTGACAATACATACGGATTCTGTCGTAGAGTAGTTGTTATACTCCCAAAATCAAAATCAAAACTATAAAAACTTGTTTTCGTCTAATAATTGGTCAAAACATCATTGTGTTATCGTTCACGATTAGGTGGACATTCCTTTCGAAAGGGGACTTTAACAGTACAGACTTGACTTCTGACCCAAATTGAAGACATCTTTATATTTACATCTTCAAATCTGACAGGAAAGATGGAACAAATATTTTATATTTTTCTTCTAATTGTAGAGTACAAATACTGATTGTGAACTACTTGAACTAATTTATCTCGAGAGAGTACTTCTGTATGTAAAAAAAGTGGAGGAGGGTAATTTTTTTCAAACTTACTTAACAAGTTGTTTACATGCTACAACTTACAACTCAAAGATTTCAAGAATTTTTTAGTTTTCAATGGGAATCAAGGTGGGTATTTCAAAGACTGTTTACTAGATTAGTTATAAACCATAAATTACACTAAAAAATGGGACTACAACCTTTTAGGGTACCTGCCTCCTCGGGCCACCCGACGTCAGATACTCCAGTGATTCTCAGCCTGTGTTGACTCGCTGAAGTGAAAGTGAAAAGTGAAAGTACGTAACCTCTTCCTTTACCGTTGGGTGAAGTCACAAGAACGGACCTCTTAGGGTCCCTACCCCCTCGGACTACCCGACGGGAGATACCTCAGTGTGTCTCAACCTGTGCTGACTTCGCTGAATCGTCGTCGTCCATTCTGAGAGGTCATCTCTTCTACTCACAACTTAAAGAAAGAGTTTCTCTTATATAAGATACAAAAGTCACTCGAAGAACGTGATGAATTTGACAAAAAAGTTCCATTTATAACTATAAAATAAACATATCATATCTAAAAATTATTTTCTCTTTATAATAGTACTTAAACGTTTCAATCATAATGGACGACGGAATTTTGTTTTACATACTAAGATTCGTCTTTATTTAAACTTGTCAAAATAAATATTTTAAAATATGTACATCTTTTGTATATATGGTCTTTTTAGAATTACGAAACGACGGTAACCATTTAGATCTCAAGGAAAAATTACATATATTATAAGGAAACTTAAAATATATTAATTACCACCAAATCACTGATTTTTCAGTACAGGTTGAGAACGTTGGGGTACCTGACATCGGACGGTCCGAGGAGACAGGTACCCTTAGAGGTTCGTTCTTTTTTTTACCCGGACTTCGTCCAACGGTAAAGGAAGAGGTTCGTTTAAAGGACTGGGTCCCTAACTTGGGTCCAGAGGACGTGACGTCCGTCTAAGAAATGCTGACTCGATCGTCCCTTTGGGTATATTGATTATGACAGTAATTAAGTTACCGTACTCAATTATTTAAATTGGTCGAATTCACATCAAAACTTTAACTATAGGAAAACGAAATTTCAAAGTTTTACCTTAATAAAGAAGATTTTCTCCATTTGGTCGTACTAGGTGTACCTACGTTTATAATATCCCTTCACAAAAGAACTATGAGTTACTTACGTCAACTTTCTTTCACTTTCACAATCAGTGAGTCAGTACAGTATGAGAAACACTGGGGTCGGTTCGAGAAGTCAGGTACCTTAAGAGGTCCGTTCTTATGTTTTCACACATTGGTAAAGGAAGAGGTCCCGGAAGAACTGGGTCCCTAGTTTGGGTCCAGAAGACGTGACGTCCGTCTAAGAAATGGGAGAAATGGGAGACTGGGTCCAAACCTTCTTCAACTCACTCACTCACTTTCAGTGAGTCAGTACAGGTTGAGAAATGTCGGGGTACCTGATATGTCAGGTACCTTAAGAGGTCCGGTCTTATGACCTTACTCATCGGAAAGAGAAGAGGTTCCCTAGAAGGGTTGGGTCCCTAGGTTGGGTCCCTAGGTTAAGTCCATAGAGCGTAACGTCCGTCTAAGAAGTGGTCGACTCGGTGTTCCCTTCGGGTTCTTATGACCTCACCCATCGGTTAGGTAAGAGGTCGTCTAGAAGGGTTGTGTCCTTAATTAGGTCCCAGAGGACGTAACGTCCGTCTAAGAAATGGTTGACTCGATAGTCCTTCCGGGACCTTGTCCAATCCCTTCGGGACCTTGTCCAATCCCTACACTTGGATGAAAAGTTGACGTTTCAAAAACTTCAGATTTATATCTAGTTCATAACAACTACTTTTGCACCACCGGTTTGACTCTACTCGTTCTACTAGATACAAGGTGAATGGTAAAAATCCACAATAACTTTTTAAACGTATTTACGTTATAATATATGTGTATACTCATGGAACTTAATACACGAGGTCAGGTGACAATTAAGGGGAAAAATCGGGTTTGAATTTTTTCGAGTGTCTACGATAGTTTGAACGCTACTAACGTTCTTTTTAGAGTCTACACCTAACCCGTAACCGTATTTGAATCGATCAACCGTAGTCGTAATCATTGTCCACCGTCTCGTCCGTCACTTTAACGTTTTCGTCTTGTCAAACGTAAAGGACACAGTAGAGTTGGAAAAAAATCATTCATTCAAATTAAAACCATTAACCCTCTTTTAAACAAAAAAAATTACCTTGAGGGTTTTGGGATTTTATAAATAAGTAATAACAATTATAAATTCACGTAGATCCAAAAATTGAATAGTAAACTCTTTATCATTACCACGGAAATGTATAGGACTTTATCCTATGTTAAAAAAGTGTACGGAGTAACATAAAAAGGGGTGATGGTCCGTACCTAGACTCTCGAGTTTCTTATTTTAGGTTAATATAGTTGTTGAAGATAGTTGATTGAAGTTTCTTATTTTAGATTAATATAATTGTTAAAGATAGTTGATTGAAGGAGTAACAACGTGTGAACTAAAATTTTTCAAAACGGGGTAAAAGTGTTACAGGGATCATGACTATGAAATAATTAGGTTTATTAATGGTAACGGTTGTAGATTTTTTATAGATGATGTACTACATTTAAAAATGTTAAAAGAATCCCGTTATTATAAAGATGAACCTAATACTGAACGTTACACAAAATCTAAATAACAAATATCAAATATAAACATGACTTTAATCTTTGTGTTCATCTTTTCAGAAATCATAATACATTCATACTAATTTTCATTACGGTTAATAAGTATTTCTACATTTACAAGGAAAATTAAAATTCAGATTATTATTTCTTTTTATTAATTCACAAGACCATTACTTTTTCCGATCCAAAATCTAACTCTATTTGAGACGGAAAATATTAAGTGAAGAGAGATTCAAAATGGATTCGTTTTCTGTCTTATCAAAAATAAATATTCCGACATTACTATTAATTTACTAAGGCAGACTCCCGATACTCCTTTCCTGGACAAGGTCTTAAGAGAGAAACAGGACGCCCGCGGGTAGAAGGAGGACACAGAGAAGTATACCAGAAGGGGGAGGGACACGTATAACGATACAGGTTTAAGGGGGAAATACACTACTGGGTCAGTAAAGCCTAATCCTATGGGTGACGACTAGAGTAAAATTGTACTAGGAGAGATCTTTTCTGGGATACCGGTTTATTCCAGTGTAAGATTCAGTAACCCGTAATCCTGAAGTTATATACTTAAAATCCCTACCTGTGTTAAGTTAGGTATTGTCTGTGGTTGATTTTCCTTCAATTGGAATTCTCTGGTTCTTAGGTCTGTGTCAATAACTTGTCTTGAACCCAAGGGAGTGTGTGGTGTGTCGTTTCGGTCAAATGACTGTGAACCAACACCACTTCCCTTCATGTACAAATATACGTACCGTGGTTCTTTCCTCTTAGGGTACCTGTCTTCTCAGACCACCCGGTGTCAGGTATCCCAACGTTGCTCAACCTGTGTTGACTTCGCTGAATTGTGTGTCCGTCCCTTATGTTCGAAGAATACAAGTCTTCTGATCTTGAGGGGAGACCAAAAGTCCCTTCCCAAAATTTCTGTTGTATATCTCACTCCGGACTTCCCAAGCATTGAAAGTAGACTAACCAACCACCACTTTGTGACTCCACTACAAAATTCTTAAGGTTAGTAATTCGAAGACTAAAGTTGTTCAGATCCTAGATGTCCACGAACACCAGTCTACATCAGTGGTCGGAGGCAGACTCGAATCATTGTTGAGGTTTCATAGACAGTCTAATACATATAGAGAACTCCCCCTTGAAACGACAACAAATCGGTGATTCAGTACAGACTGAGAAAACGTTGGGGTACCTGACATCGGGTGACCCGAGGAGACAGGTACCTTGAAGGGTCCGTTCTTATGTCCTCACCCAACGGTCAAGAAAGAGGTCCCCTAGAAGGGGTGGAAGTTGAAGACTTAACGTCCACCTAAGAAATGACGACTCGGTGACACCTTTAGGGACTCCGTCTTGATCCTGAGACAAAAAATAACTTGATAACAAGCTCGATACACCGAATTGACGAACAGGAAACGAAGACGTAAGGGAGTGACGGTATTAATCATTGACAAATTCAGAAGAGGAACCTTGAGTCCTTTTCGGTTCCTCTGATTTTAGAAAAAAAAAAAAAAAAAGAAAGTCTCTTTACTCCTACAAGTACCTAGCCTTCTTAGTCATATCAATTTTACTCATATGATGGGTTTCGTTAGATGTCTAAGTTACGTTAGGGATAGTTCGTTGGTCGCCATAAAAAGTGTCTCGATCTTGTTTATTAAAGTGTTAAAGATACCTTTATGTTTTTTTGAGCTTATCGGTTTCGTTAGAACTCTTTCTTCTTACCTTGACCTCCTTAGTTGGACGGACTGAAGTCCGAGATGATGTTTCGGTGTCAGTAGTTCTGTCATACCATGACCGTGTTTCTGTCTTTGTATCTAGTTACCTTGGTTTATCTTTCGGGTCTTTGTTTAGGTGTGTGGATACCTGTGGAATAGAAGCTGTTTCCTCCGTTCTTATATGTTACCTAATTTCGGTTAGAGAAATTGTTCACCACGACCCTTTTGACCAGTTGGTGAACATTTTCTTACTTTGATCTAGTGAAAGATTGTGGTGTGTGTTTTTATTTGAGTTTTACCTAATTTCTAGATTTACATCTGGTCTTTTTGATATTTTGAGGATCTCCTCTTGTATCCGTTTTGTGAGAGGTTGTATTTAGTGTCGTCCTAGGAGATACTAGGTGGAGGGTCCTATGACCTTTATTTTCGTTTTTATTTGTTTACCCTAGATTAATTTTAATTTTCGAAGACGTGTTGTTTCCTTTTATATTCGTTCCACTTTTCTATCTGAAGTCTTACCTTCTTTTATTATCGTTTANCCTAATTTCTAGATTTACATCTGGTCTTTTTGATATTTTGAGGATCTCCTCTTGTATCCGTTTTGTGAGAGGTTGTATTTAGTGTCGTCCTAGGAGATACTAGGTGGAGGGTCCTATGACCTTTATTTTCGTTTTTATTTGTTTACCCTAGATTAATTTTAATTTTCGAAGACGTGTTGTTTCCTTTTATATTCGTTCCACTTTTCTATCTGAAGTCTTACCTTCTTTTATTATCGTTTACTTCGTTGACTGTTCGTTGATTAGAGTTTTTATATGTTCGTTGAATACGTCGAGTTAAGGTCTTTTTATTTGCTGGGTTAGTTTTTTACCCGGTTTCTTGATTTATCTGTAAAGAGGTTTCTTCTGTATGCCTACCGATTGTTTGTGTACTTTTCTACGAGTTGTAGTGAGTAATCGTCTCTTTACGTTTAGTTTTGGTGTTACTCCATGGTAAAGTGTGGTCAGTCTTACCGTCGCTAGGTTTTCATATGTTCGTTATTTACGACCTCTCCCACACCTCTTTTCCCTTGGGAGAATGTCACAACCACCCTTACGTTTGATCATGTCGGTGATACCTCTTGTCACACCGCTAAGGAAATTTTTAACGTTTATCTTGACGGAATACTGGGTCGTTAGGGTGAAGACCCGTATGTGTGGTTCCTTTGGTCTTAACTTTCTCTGTGCACATGGGGTTACAAGTAGCGTCGTGACAAATATTATCGGTCCTGTACCTTCGTTGGATCTACAGGTAGTCGTCTACTTACCTATTCTTTCGACACCATATATATGTGTTACCTCATAAAGAGTCGGTAATTTTTCTTATGTAAACTTAGTCAAGATTACTCCACCTACTTTGACCTCGGATAATATCACTTCATTCGGTCTTTCTTTTTGTGGTTATGTCATATGATTGTGTATATAACCTCTTCCGTTACCGTGGGGTGAGGTCATGAGAACGGACCTTTTAGGGTACCCGTCTCCTCGGACCGTCCGACGTCAGGTACCCCAACGTTTCTCAGCCTGTGCTGACTCGCTTAAGTGAAAGTGAAAAGTGAAAGTACGTAACCTCTTCCTTTACCGTTGGGTGAGGTCACAAGAACGGACCTCTTAGGGTCCCTGCCCCCTCGGACCACCCGACGGTAGATACCCCAGTGTGTCTCAACCTGTGCTGACTTCGTTGAATCGTCGTCGTCGTTGTGTATATATACCTTAAATCTTTCTACCATTACTATTGGGACATACGCTCTCTCGTTTTCTCTGTGTCTACAAATCTTACCTGAAAACCTGAGACACCCTCTCCCTCTCCCACCCTACTAAACCCTCTTACCGTAACTTTGTACATCTGATAGTACATTCTTTTCTTAGTGGTCAGATACAAGCTATGTCCTATGTCCTACGAACCCCGACCACGTACCCCTACTAGGTCTCTCTGCTATACCCCACCCTCCACCCTCCCCCCAAGTCCTACCCCTTGAGTACATGTAGACACCGACTAAGTACAGTTACATACCGTTTTGGTTATGTCATAACATTTCGTTTTATTTCATTTTTATTTTTAATTTTTATTTATTTACTTCAGTATTAACCTATTATTTTAGGAATTTTTTTATTTATTTATTTTCTTTACTCCGTGGGTCTTCTCCCGAAAACATGGACCCTCCTGGGGGTGTACCAGGTCGAATCAAAATTATGGTTCATGTTAAAGATAGACCGAAGAAGAAAGTCGTCCTAATAAACTCACGAGTCAATTTCAACATAGAGGTAGTTAATTCTGTTTGCCGACGGGATGATCTCGATTTGGAGAGATAACCCCAGTGTGACTCCAAACAGTATTAAGTATAAAGGGTAAAAGGAAATGTTTGAAAAATTATAAAATTAAAATGATAGCAGGATAAAAAGGAAAGAGACAGAGGAATATTTAGTAAACATAGATGATTTCAAACTTAAAAGGGTGAAACCTCTTATTTTAATTAAATTTTAGTTTACTTTATGATCATAAATTCGGAAAGTACTTGTAAAACCGAGTATAGGTACAGTAACCAGAATCACTGTAGGTCACCGGTACTGTTCAGTCACCGTCCTAAAGTCCAGCAAGGTCTTTATATAAATACATAAAAAATAAATTTGTATCCTTTTTCTGGTGACTAGTAAAATTGTATTCACATTATTTTGAGAGGGTACAGTGAACAGTAAATATTTGACTTGATGGAGTATATAGTCTTTTTATTTTTAATATTTTAAATCAAAATAAAGTAAGATGGAAGTAATTATTTAATTATAGAGAATGGTGAATTTATCTACTGGTCAGGCTCAGATTACGTACTTTGTACCGTGAGTATCGGCTACATGACCTGTTGGATCTCCCTACCCTACCCCTCCCTCCACCCTCATCCCAAGTACTAACCCCCCTGTGAACATGTGGACAGCGACTAAGTACAATTACATACTGTTTTTGGTGGTCTTTTAACATTTCATTAATCGGAGGTTAATTTTATTTATTCGATTAAAATTTTTATAAATTAGATGTTCAATAAAAAATTTCTACCTTTGTCATACCGAACATGATAACTCATTATAAAAAAGTGAACAGAAACCAATCTCATGACATCTCCTACTCCATCAATCCATCTAATGGCCAAGTTACCTACACTTAAACTCGTTTGAGTTCCTCTGTCACCTCCTGTCTCCTCGGACCACACCACATCGGGTATCCCAGTGTTTCTCACTCTGTACTAAATGTTTGTATTGGTGACAATAAATTTAATTTCACATGTTAATTACTTACCATACACGATTAGATTTGTTAGTTGTAAAAAAGAAAGATCTAAGAAAACTCGATTACTAAATTTTATAATGTATTAAGTAAGATTACTTCCTTTAAACACGACTCTGTGGTGACAATTCCAGACTGATCCGGGGTCCACGATTTAAGTCTCTGGCTTCCTAGTCTGATGTCGAGATCAAAAAATTTTCAGATGTTTTAGATACCATGTTTCAAAACACGGAACTCCGTCAATAAATCAAGAAATCCGACTCAAAGACTATTATTACTACGACTATCAATACTCACAATTCGATTCTTGGTTGACGTTTATTACTAATGGAACATATAACACCAAATTTTCAGTTAGTACGTTTAACCAGTACGTCTTTCGGATTCCCCTCAGTCTTTCATCCGGGAAGATAGAAAGATTTATTATCCTTTCATTAGGTAGAGTCCGGGGGAAAAAATACATCGTGTTCCGATCCTCGGTCGTGGACTACCTTAGTCGGTATCTCCCGAGTAAGTTACGTATAAACGTCACTTATCTTGAGTTCTTAGACTATGAATGTAAAGTGACCCTTTGACTATATGTATATACTTTAGAAATGTTTCCCGAGCCAACTCATGTATTAAATTACTATCTGAGATTGTCTCAATATCTTCAACTCAGCACCTTGTTACCGTCACCCAACGTCATTATTCATTTTCGAAGTCCGTTTTCCTCATAAGTAAGATTGTCTTCGTGTTCGTAAACTAATAGTTTCTTTTCATACTTCTTTCCACTTTTATTTCTCTCTGTTAAATCAAATTCCGTCCCTACCCTCATTCTGTACCTTCACCCTGTGTTCATCTATCCTCACCATTCTCTTATTAGGACTGGTGTCCACGTCGAAAAAACTCCCCCTTCACCCCCCACGTCCTGTAAACTCCCCGGTCAACAATGTATGAAACTGGTTTCCGACTACTTGGACTAGTGGTTCTCCTTATCCTTAGTATTTTCTAAAAGTCTTGAGTTACTGTACTACGTTCGTCGTACTGTTCTTTTCATTTGACGACAAACTTTGTTTCTGTGTAACAAAAAGAACATTCCACTGTTAAGTCAAGTCAAGTCAACTAGTCAACACAGGCTGAGAAACACTGGGGTACTTAGCGTCGTGCGGTCCGGAGGGACAGGTAGTGGTAGAGGGCCTCAAGTGAGATTTGAGTACAGGTAGCTCAGTCACTACGGTAGGTTGGCAGAGTAAGAGACAGCAGGGGAAGAGGAGGACGGGGATTAGGGAGGGTCGTAGTCTCAGAAAAGGTCACTCAGTTGAGAAGCGTACTCCACTGGTTTCATAACCTCAAAGTCGAAGTCGTAGTCAGGAAGGTTACTTGTGGGTCCTGACTAGAGGAAATCCTACCTGACTAACCTAGAGGAACGTCAGGTTCTCTGAGAGTTCTCAGAAGAGGTTGTGGTGTCAAGTTTTCGTAGTTAAGAAGCTGCAAGTTGAAAGAAGTGTCAGGTTGAGAGTTTAGGTATGTACTTGTGACCTTTTTGGTATCGGAACTGATCTACCTGGAAACAACCGTTTCATTGTAGAGACGAAAACTTATACGATAGATCCAACCAGTATTGAAAGGAAGGTTCCTCATTCGTAATCTCTTTTGGTTTGTATCCAAGTATTTTCGTTTCTATCATAGAATTTTTTCCTTCCTTCCTAAATCTCTAAGGTTTCGTGGTTTACTCGGGTCACTAGTCGTCGAACACCTTCCGTGTCCAGTTGTTTGTTCGGTTTTCTTTTTTTAAGTTCTGTAACTGACACTTACTACGACGAGGTTTATTTATTTGTTCATTTATATTTCCCTCTCTCCCATTCTTCCTCTTAAAAAACTATCCTTTAAAAATGTAAAAGTTTCCTTCTTAAGTCATTCATAGATCTGTACAATCCCTAAACCCGGTCTCAACTCTGAAACTCAGTTTACAGATCACACACACACGAGTCAGTACAGGCTGAGGAACTCAGGGGTACCTGACATCGGGTGGTCCGAGGAGACAGTCACCCTAAAAGGTCTGTTCTTATGACTTCACCCAACGGTAAAGGAAGAGGTCCCCTAGAAAGACTGAGTCCATAGTTTGGACGTAGAGAACACAGAGGACGTAACCGTCTGTCTAAGAAATGGTCATCGTGGTGGTCCCTGCGAGTAAGTAGATCCGATCTATCGATATAGGACGTTTCTCATTATATTACATTACACTTTCGGTTTCCACTTCGAACCCGACCCTTCCACCACCTGTCTTGTCAATTCAAATCCTCTTTTTTTATACTTTGACTTTACGGGTCTCTTGATCTTTGTTATCCTATATCATAGAGTCTACAGTTTTTTTTTTTTCATAAAAAATTCTCTTACCTTTTCATTCATCTATGTTAATGTCGTCTCTTTAACTCCTCTTAGTTACGACTCCTGTCCGTAAGTCACGTCAATGTTCTCCTTCTCTCCTCTCTACCTTAAACGGTGTTGATCGAAGTCTCTTTCGTTAAAGTACCTCACTAACCTACGGGTAAGTTTAACGGTCTTTAAAACTTCCTTTCTACAATCCTTTAAATACTTAACGTGACTTATTTGGGTAAATAAGTTTCTTGTACTAAATATTGTATCTATCTCTCGACAATCCTTCTCCTTTGTCCTACGTGATTTGTAAAGTGAAAAGATCTCTACTAATCTCTTCTGCTACCGTGGGGTGAGGTCGTGAGAACGGACCTTTTAGGGTACCTACCTCCTCGGACCATCCGAAGTCAGGTACTCCAGCGATCCTCAGTCTGTGCTGACTCGTTGAAGTGAAAGTGAAAAGTGAAAGTACGTAACCTCTTCCTTTACCGTTGGGTGAGGTCACAGGAACAGACCTATTAGGGTTCCTACCTCCTCGGACTACCCGACGACAGAGACCTCAACGCGTCTCATCCTGTGCTGGCTTCGCTGAATCGTCGTCTCTACTAACTCTGTCGTAAGTTTCGTCTTCCTTTCCTCAGGTTCGAACCCTTTCCCCCTTTAATCTTCTCCCGTCCTTTTTACTTTCCCTTTCCTTTCTTTCTCTTCTCAGTTTATTCGAGGAAGTCTTCATATTTCTCTCCTCTCGGTTCCGTGTCGTCTGTAGACGACCTTTGTAGTCTGTTAAAAACTCTCTTCCTATATAGAAGAAGTCTCTGAACTCTCCGTCTATTTGTGGTTATCCATCCATCTAGTTTAATTTCCACTCTCTATACTACTTTGACTCTAGAATTTCTTTCTTTCTATCTTTTTTTTTTGTTCAGGACCTTTCAATACTTCTTATTAGGTCCCTTACTTATTCCCTATTTATTTTTCCTTCCGACTCGCCCTCCCGGACCGGTTCAACTTTGACATGTCGTCCGAGATCGTCCCTCGGTCGACATACTTCGGCGTCCTGAAAGAGACCCTCGGCAGACGTCAGACGTTCGTCTTCCGAGTGATACCTCGGTAGGTTCCGACCTCTACCCCTCCCGTGTGGTGCCTCAGGCTTTACGACCGTCCTCGTGGCTTCGTCGACTGGTGAATCATGTACCACCCTTTCTCAGTCGAAACCAAACGACTCTCTTCAAACTGGAGTCGGTTTTTGCTGACCCTACTCATTACAGAATTAAGGGTATCGTCTTTCGTTCAAAGTTGGTAACGTCTTTTTCCTCTGTCTTTTACAAGTCTTCTCTACTTAATCTGTGAAAACTCACTTACCCTCGATACAAAATACTATCCTTCAAGGGGAGTACCGACTGTAAAGTCCCTCCACTATAATTGATACTCCAGTTCCCAAGACTATCAATTCTTGAACCTACAGTAAAACCTACTCTTTTACTTTACCACTTCTCCTTCCGGTATTCTACCTAAGGTCACCAAATCTTTTACTTTAAAAAAAAGGGGAGGAAATATAAAAGGGAGGAAATATCATCACCAAGAGTTTCGTACCCGAAGTATAACCGTGGTAGTCGTCTGTTTGACTTTTTTTATTTAAGAACCGGAGGTGGATAGATGACTTAGTCTTTGAGTCCTATTCTAAGTCGTTAGGTCTAAAGTAATCATTATCCAGGAGGTCCATAACTACGTACAAGTTCAAACTCTTGTCGACAGAATTTCTTGTCTAGATCCTTCTATTCTAACCTACTGTTCCTGAAATAGATAACTTTTTACCTCACTCACTCCGAACTAGTTATAAGATTTTGTAAATATATTTGTGTCTATTACTATTAGTTCGTTATTCGTGAAGGAATTTGAACATAAAATGTCCAAAGAAGTTTATATATATATATATAAAGATATGTTGTTTCCTTTCTGGATACCTAGTCCTCTTTTATAAACGTTTGGTTTAAAGACCATTCTTTCTTTCTTTCATTTCAACGAGTCGACACAGGTTGAGAAACACTGGGGTACCTGACATCGGGTGGTCCGAGGAGGTAGGTACCTTAAAAGGTTCGTTCTTATGACCTCACCTAACGGTAAAGAGGTCCCCTAGAAGGACCGGGTCCCTAGTTTGGGTCCAGAGGACGTAACGTCCGTCTGCGAAATGGTAGACTGGGTGGTCCCTTCGTGTTCTCCAATTATAGATTTTATTTGTTCTTTGAGGATCTTAAATTATCGTTTTTTGTGTATATCGACTATATTTTTATACCTATTTCCCTAACTTATCTGTAAACAAGTTTCTTCTATATTTTCACCGATTATCTATATACTTTTCTACGAATTGTAATCCCTTTACGTTTAGTTTTGGTGTTGTCATAGGGTATAACTTTGAGACATGGACAAGAAGTTACTATTGAAATACTTTGCCTTACAAATGGTTACCAAGCATCTTTTATTAACTTTTAATATTCCTTACGTACACTACCAATCGTTACGATGTAAAATTGTTCTATCTTTTATTGATCAAACTTCCCCTTCTCATTTAATATCCTTTCATATTAAGTTTTGTAATATTTGTACTCCAACGAAACACTAAAAGATTGTCGTTGGACAATCGTTTATGTAAGACTTCTTGTTACTGTTCAATCTATACAATGTTAAACGACTATTGATGAAATACTTTTTTATACTAAGTAACAATCTACTAACTGTATTTTTGTTAAATATGACAACAAACTCAAATAAATTAATAAATTTACGGTCTGATTTATACAAGAAATGTCTTTAGAATCATTTTAATATTAAAGTAATCATTAACCTTTGTTACTACGAATAATTAAAGAGATGACATGTGAATCGACATAAGATCAGTTAGAATTTCCTTTAGTTGGGACTTATAAATAACCTTCCGGACAACGACTTCGACTTCGAGATTATGAAACCGGTGGAATACACTTTTCGACTGAGTGACCTTTTCTGGGACTACGACCCTTTTTCAACTGCCGTTTTCCTCTTCCCCCATTGTCTCCTACTTTGCCAATCTATCGTAAGTTACCTGTACTTAAACTCGTTTGAGGTCCTCTGTCACCTCCTGTCACCTCAAGCCGTACGACGTCAGGTACCCCAGTGTCTCAACCTGTACCAAATCTCTGGTTTGTTACTTATTGTAGCTACCGACTCCTCCCTAGGTACATTGACTGTTACCGACTACGAAATCCCAGTCGGACGTGGGTTGGTCCTTCTTCAAATATCTACGGGAGTGTAAGTGGGTTCGGACACATAAGTTAAATTTACTAGGAATTGAATACGTTATATTTACGTGACGGTTACTCCAGGGAATTATATAGACAACTACAAATAGAGTTTTTTAAAAAGTTTTAAACGAACTAATGTTTCCGTTATACAGAAATAACAGATTTACGTTAGACACACGTAACATCTTTCATTCCTTTAAGTCTATTTGTTATCGTTCTTGTATTTTTACGGTATAAAGATGGTGGGTATATAATGGTGTTTGTGACAAACCTGATCTGGAATCCCAGTTTGAAGGTTCTGTAAAACTATAGAGTGTGTGTGTGTGTAGGGTGTACAAAAAAAAATCAACGAATTAGAAATGTAAAGGTATAGTTGAAAAGTAGAATGGATTAGATGTCAGGTATAAGATTAAAGGGGTTGACTGGGTCTTTATGAGTAATGTCAACCAAATAAATTTGGTCTTGTCTATAACCGTAGACAAAAAAATTGTCAGGAACTTAGAGAAAAAATTTTTGATTGTGTGAAGGGGGAAGACAATAAAAGGAAGAGTCATAACTGAACAACTCCTCTGGAACGGTCAAGAGGACTTCTTATAAAGTGGAAGATCTACATGACCTCTCATTAAATCGAACAAGAAAAGAGAACTTAAACCGAGTTTTACCAACGACCTAAGTCTTATATGGTATCTTCTTCATCAAGTGTAGTAGTGTAGTCCTCTGCTGACCTACTGAGTAGTAAGTCCTGTGACTCTAAACGGTGTACTAATTGGTGTACTTAAATGTAGTACCGTCTGACTAAGGAAGTTCATGTCGATGAAGAGAGGGAATCCTACACTTTCAATCGAGACCAAAATGAAAACAAACACTTAGTGAGTCAGTACGGACTGAGAAACGTTGGGTACTTAACATCGGGAGGTACCTTAGTTCTAACGGTCCTCTTTATAGTTAGTGGAGTCTATACGTCTACTGTGGTGGGAATACCGTCTTTCACTTCTCCTTGATTTTTCGGAGAACTACTTTCACTTTCACCTCTCACTTTTTCAACCGAATTTCGAGTTGTAAGTCTTTTGCTTCTAGTATCGTAGGCCAGGGTAGTGAAGTACCCTTTACCTACCCCTTTGTCACCTTTGTCACAGTCTGAAATAAAACCCCCCGAGGTTTTAGTGACGTCTACCACTAACTTCGGTACTTTAATTTTCTACGAATGAAGAACCTTCCTTTCAATACTGGTTGGATCTATCGTATAATTTTTCGTCTCTGTAATGAAACAGCTGATTCCCGGCAGATCAGTTCCGATACCAAAAAGATCATCAGTACATACCTACACTCTCAACTTGACACTTCTTCCGACTCGCGGCTTCTTAACTACGAAAACTTGACACCACAACCTCTTCTGAGAACTCTCGGGGAACCTGATGTTCCTCTAGGTTGGTTAGGTAAGACTTCCTCTAGTCGGGACCCTAAAGAAACCTTCCTTACTACGATTTCGACTTTGGGGTCATGAAACCGGTGAAGTACGCTTACCAACTGAGTAAACTTTTCTGAGACTACGACCCTCCCTAACCCCCGTCCTCCTCTTCCCCTACTGTCTCCTACTCTACCGACCTACAGTAGTGACTGAGCTACCTACACTCAGACTCACTTGCCCTCAACCACTACCTGTCCCTCCGGACCGCACGACGCTAAGTACCCCAGCGTTTCTCAGACTGTGTTGACTCGCTGATTGACTTGACTACCGAGGAGACGGGTACCTTAAGAGATTCGTTCTTATGACCTCACCCAACGGTAAGGGAAGAGGTCCTCTACAAGGGCTGGGTCCCTGGTTTGGGTCCAGAGGACGTAACTTCCGTCTAAGAAATGACAGATTCGGTGGTCCCTTCGGGACCAAAATGAAACCGTAAGAAGTTTGTAGGTCAGAACCCCGAAGGGTCCACCGCGATCACCATTTCCTTGACGGACGTTTACGACCTCTGAGCAAACTAGGGACCCAACCCTTCTGGCACACCTCCTCCTTTACAGTAGAGTAAGGTTATAAGAACGGACCTTTTAAAACTGTCTCTTCGGACCACCCGATGTAGGTACCCCAGTGTTTCTCAGTCTATGTTGACTCATTTGTGAGTGTGTAGTTTCGATTATCAGAGATGTGATTAACTATTAGGAACGGTCTTGATCTCAAATTAATCCTCAACGTTTAACGACGACAAATTTAGTAATCTTAAGTCTTTCATTTTAATCCATCTTAATAATAACAAATTGAATGACTCAACAAAGTCACAGTCCAAGACACGTTACTAGAAACATTGATGACTCAGTAAATTTGGAGTTAGGTTAGGAACCTCTATGTATTATAAATCGGGTACCTCGGTTACTCCTTTGACTCTGACAATCTTACTCTGAGAATTTCTCTTCAATTTAACATTCAAGAACGATCGCCGAGTAATTTCGGAGTTCCGTCTTAGATTCGGGTTATAGACAGACTGAGGTTTTTTATACACTATAAATGGTAATTCATTATAACGACGAAGGTTGGTGTTTACCCGAAAAACCAATTTTTAATTAAGTGAGTAATTATTATTACAATTTTTACTGTAGTACTTTATATTATTACAATTTTTACTGTAGTACTTTATATTAGAATGTAAAGGTCCTTTGTCAGAATGAGATAGTTCACCTGTATCAAATACGATAGAGTGGACTCAAGAGACACGGGAAGTAAGAGTGAGAAATCGTGAGTTAAAGACTTTAGAAAAATCAATTTAAATTTTGTCGTAACCTCAAAAAACTTTAAATTTTAACCCCCAACCCCTCTTCTCTCCTCTCTCTGTTACCATCTCTGAAACCCTCTTTGGAGAGAGACAGACGAACAAAACGGGTTATATTGACTTTGTGTGGATGTCGTCTTCACTTCACTTCAGTGAGTCAGCACAGGCTGAGAACCGTTGGGGTACCTGATATCGGGTGATCCGATGAGGTAGGTACCCTCACCCAACGGTAAAGGAAGAGGTTCCCTAGAAGGGTTGGGTCCCTACCTTAGGGTCAGAGGTCCTCCCGTCCGTATGAGGAATGGTAGACTCGGTGGGGTCAGGACGGATATTCGTCTCTCTTGTTGGTTATTTTCTGGGACCACGTAAGTTCCTTGACGATTTTTAAGTCCCAACGATTGTTTTCAGTTGTCTTCTCCTCTTTTACGTCAGTCTTCCCATTGTGTCCCGATCTAGGACAGACTGGAGGACTCACCCTATTTCTTGTCACATTCGTAAAATTCTTTTAGATGCAAAGTCGTCTTAGTAAGACAGATTTCACAATTCTCCCCTCTCCTACCCCTTCTCGTCTTCGTCTCTCTGGTAGACTTTGTATAATGGTACTACAACAAATTTTTTACAACTTTCGAAACTAGTCCACACCAGTACCCCTATTGTCTCTACTACCAACGTGTACGTAAAGACCTTAGGTCGTGAACCCTCAGTAGTTGTACATCTATTATACATTTCGGGTAGACTGAACTCATCTAGTGAATCCATCCTTCACACTGATCTTTTCTCTTCTACAGGTTGGTGCGATGGGACCCTAAGAGGTTACGCATTTCTATTTCCTTTACTTGTCCTTGGTCGTTTTCTGTTACTTTTGTTCACCGGTGTTACCATTCTCCTTTTGGTCCGTTCACACCACAACCTTTGGTTCACTTCTTTCATAAAGTTCTGTAAAAGAGTAATTATTTTTGATTGTACTACCCTTTATTCCTTTAATAAGAGTTTTGAGGAATCTTGGTGTTATAACTTCGTAGTTACTAACTTTTATTCATTGAACATCATACTTACATTTAAACGTGAATTACATCGTTTTGTCAAATATGTCATTATTATTATTTACCATGTTAGGAAACCTTTGGTACGTATTTAAAATTCTTTGATAATGTTTCTCTACTAATACTTGATTAAAGACAGAGATGGGTATGTCTCGATGTTTAACTAAACAAAAGACAGAGTCTTTATTTTAAATGAAAAGAATCGTGTCTTTAGTTCTACTGTAAGAAAATGGTCGTACGTTCTTGTGTAAAATTTCACTACACGCGATCTCTCTACTTAAATAAAGTTCATTCAAAAATACATATTCTAATGTATATATGGTTTATACATACTTAAACAAAAAATAAAATTTTATAAAAGAAGAGTGTATAGGAGTACCGGAGAGGACGGGGTACCTAGCAGAGGATAAACGAAGTGTCGTCAACGAGAGTGACGTAAAGGTTGAGCTAGTGTCAGTGTCCTTGTTGATATCAGATCCTCTTGGGCCGAGAAGTTTTTGAAGAACGTGAGTTCTCTTTGGTTCCTCTTATTATAGACCAAAGGGTGTATCGACGGTTTCCCCGGTTTATCACGTTTGATGTTCACGTTCCCTTAACTATAGAGTGTGTCACTTGAAACGGGTCACCCCTGTTCTCTGTTTTTGTGTAGTCAAGATATTTAAGGGAGAGGAAGAAACGGTTCCAAGATGGAGTTGCGCTAAAGAGATACCTAGAACGGACTCCTATTGGACATTCCCCCAGGGGTTGGAGAACCTAGATTATGGGTTACCAGACTTAACCTCGACTACATTATTATTATCTTGGTTTCACGTGTTATTTACAGTATACGAACTTAGTAAGACTTCAGGAGGGGGGTTGGGTAGGCACCTTTTCAACAGAGGGTGTCTTAATCAGTTTTTACTTAGAGAAATTACTGTCCTGTGCACTTGAAACCTGTGAGACGTCTGTGGTCTTAAGAGAGGAAAACAGATCAAAAGAAATGTTTTCGTCACAGAGACGTGGAATCGTTTTAACGAAGTTAACGAGTCCCAAAACACCTTGTGTTCGGTCTTTTCACAAAGCACCCGGTACAGATGAATTTAGGTAAATGCGGGTGAACACTATTCACAGGAGTTTCCGTTGTGTCATGTTTTATAAACATTTTGTTAGAAAGTTCCTATATACGTTTTGATCTCTCCTCTTTTATACCCACAAATAATTTTTTTAAGTCGAGACACATACTAACTTTTTGTTAAGATTAGTGGATCTTGGTCTGTCGGACCTTGCGCTTCGGTTCACTCGTAATCCTTCGTAGTGATACTTGTTTCGATCACCTTCACTACCTTAAGGTCAACTCGATAAAGTTTAGGATCTTCTACTACGACAATTTTCACGAGTGAATTATACGGTCGTTTAAACCTTTTGAGTCGTTCCCGGTGGCCTGACCCATTTCCAGTCAAAAGTAAGGTTAGGGTTTCTTTACGTTACGGTTTCTTACAAGTTTGATGGCGTGTTAACGTGAGTAGAGTGTACAATCGTTTCATTACGAGTTTTAAGAGATTCTGTCCGAAGTCGTCATGCACTTGAATGTCCACAAGTTCGATCTAAATCTTTTCCGTCTCCTTGGTCTCTAGTTTGACGGTTGTAGACGGCCTAGTAACTTTTTCGTTCTCTCAAGGTCTTTTTGTAGAAAAACGAAATAACTGATACGGTTTAGAAACTGACACACTTAGTGTTTTTTGACACCTTTTAAGAGTTTCTTTACCCTTATGGTCTGGTGGAATGGACGGAGAACTCTTTAGATATACGTCCAGTCCTTGGTGTCAATCTTGACCTGTACCTGTTGTCTGACCAAGGTTTAATCCTTTTCTCATGTAGTTCCGACATATAACAGTACGACGAATAAATTGAATACACGTCTCATGTAGTACTCTTTGTGACCCGACCTTCTTCGTGTTAGACCTTAGTTCTAACGGCCCTTTTTATAGTTATTGGAGTCTAAACGTGTACTATGATGGGAATACCGTCTTTCACTTCTTCTTGATTTTTCGGAGAACTACTTTCACTTTCTTCTGTCACTTTTTCAACCGAATTTCAAGTTGTAAGTCTTTTGATTCTAGTACCGTAGGTCAGGGTAGTGAAGTGCCGTTTATCTACCCCTTTGTCACCTTTGTCACCGACTGAAATAAAACCCCCCCGAGGTTTTAGTGACTTCTACCACTGACGTCGGTACTTTAATTTTCTGTGAATGAGGAATCTTCCTTTCAATGCTGGTTGGATTTGTTGTATAATTTTTCGTCTCTGTAATGAAACGATTGTTTCCAGGCAGATCAGTTCCGATACCAAAAAGATCATCAGTACATACCTACACTCTCAACCTGATATTTCTTTCGACTCGTGACTTCTTGACTACGAAAACTTGACACCACAACCTCTTCTGAGAACTCTCAGGGAGCCTGACATTCCTCTAGGTTGGTCAGGTAGGATTTCCTCTAGTCAGGACCCACAAGTAACTTTCCTGACTATAACTTCGACTTTGAGGTTATAAAACCGGTGGACTACACTTCTCGACTGGGTAAACTTTTCTGGGACTACGACCCTTTCTAACTCCCATCCTCCTCTTCCCCTGCTGGCTCCTACTCTACCAACCTACCGTAGTGACTGAGTTACCTGTACTCAAACCCATTTGAGGTCCTCAACCACTACCTGTCCCTCCGGACCGTACGACACCAAGTACCCCAGTGTCTCAACCTGTGTTGACTCGCTGACTTGACTTGACTTGACTTTGGGGGTACATTTGTCTGCTTCTTTATCTTGTAACGGACATTGAAAGTTTTTGCGGATCGTACGTGAGAGAGGGTATGTGGAAAATAACATCAAGAAGGAAAAGATATGTGAACAGTCCTACGTTGAGATTTGTGCACCAAATAAATTGAGTAAAAAATTGAAATATATTTACTTTAACATATCGTGTAGAAAAAACTGAGACCTAAGAAAGTTGTTATACAAATATTATTTGTAAGTAAAATAAGGTACAAAAATGGACATCGAATTCAAGTAAGTAAAAGAACTTACCGTAAGGTAACATTAATATTTGGTGTAAAGTACCCGGTTGGTATATCATCTATAAGTTTAATAAAGATTGAACCCACTAATACTGACAATGATACTCCTAAACACATACACAGGAGATCCTTTTTAGACAATTATGGAGACGACTTTTTAAAAGATTATATCTTAAATACTCATTGTTCCTTACTTGCGTATTTAAGATATGAATCCTACTCCACCAACCTACCGTAGTGACTAAGTCACTTGTACATGAACCCGTTTGAGACTTTCTGTCACTTCCTGTCCTTCCGGATCATACGACGACAGGTACACAACGTCTCTAAGTCTGTACTGAATCGTTGGTTCGTTGTTGTTCTTGTTTGACCAAAGGTTTTATCAACGTGGTCAAATATGAACGTAGTTTCGACATACTTTTAAGGATACCTAAGTATAAAAACCGTTTTTTTTTTTTTTTCAAACCGTAAAAGACCGAAAATTTTTAGAATCGGTAAGACCATCCTACATTACCCTAAAGTGACACCAAAGTAAAGTACGAAGTGATAATGGTAATTAGCCTCTTTCTTCACCGTGGGGTGAGGTCATGAGAACGGACCTTTTGGGGTACCTGCCTCCTCGGACCACCCGACGTCAGGCACCCCAGCGATTCTCAACCTGCTGACTCGCTGAAGTGAAAGTGAAAAGTGTAAGTACGTAACCTCTCCCTTGACCGTTGGGTGAGATCATAAGAACGGACCTCTTAGGGTCCCTGCCCCCTCGGATCACCCGATGGTAGATACCCCAGCGTGTCCCAGCCTGTGCTGACTTCGCTGAATCGTCGTTGTCGTCGTAATGATAATTATTTTATCGTGGTGTATACACCAACTTATCAATAACGGGTAACACCTGTAAAATGTTTAACGAACAAGTTTAAACAACGGGTTAAAAGATGGTCTATATAAAAGGAATAACTAAAAATACTTAACGAATACTTTAGACCCGGTATATATGAATATATCCAGTGTTTAAAGAAGACGATAAACCGAATTATGAGTAAAAGAATTTTCCAATAGAATTCCCTACGTTCCGAAATGGAAATTATTTTTAATAGTTTTAATAGGTAAAAAATTTCGAAAAAGAAAAGATAACTTATCATAAAAGGATTAGGAGGTCATATTATAACTTCTATTCACTAATTATTGTTTGTAGAGCCGAAACAAAGTGAAGGTTTCACTTTCGATAGTTGTAAAATGGTGATTCTTACCACGACTCAAGTCCTTAACCTCGAATAGTATAAGTGTCACAAGGGAAGATAAGAATTACAATATTTTCACAAAAGTATTGATTTATAGATTATAGTTTAGAAAAGACATCGATAAAACCGTCGATATTATAAAAAGAGGTAATAAAACAAGTACCCCTGATCTCCCTTATCACATCCCTTACAACTGATAACTTGTTTGAAACGTAAGGACTTTTTTATATGTTAGTTGGATGGTGTACCATACCTCAATTTATACAACGATCTAAGTCAAAGAACCATAAAATCAATCTTAACGACGTAGTCACAAGTACTCAGTTTACTGACCTTATCTGTAATAAGTCATTACAAGGACATTCAGACGAGAGGTTCAATACAACTCGAGTAGTTTTCTCTGTCCCCTACAAAATATGAAAAGTTCAGAGATCTTTTTAAACCACAACAAAAAAGAAAAAAAGGGAATTTACGACTCTCGACGGGGGAGAGACTTTCAGACGGGAATTTTAAGACCAGGAGTCGAGTCCCTCTACCCGTACTAGACGGAAACGTAGGGGAAGGGACATACTTCGATTTAGATAAGAGACAATGAAGTAGTATTGATCTTCGTCTTCAGTTTAATAAGTTATCAAACTACTCCTAATGAAACACGTAATTCAGAAACAGTTCTTTTAATAGTTATTCAAAAACCTTTTCTTGAAGGATAGTAATACGAATACATTTCTATTTTTACTAGGTAAAGTAGTTCCCAGAGTCTTAAAGATCGCGTCCTTATTCGTTAAATTAGATTGAAAACACCATAAGATAGAAAGGTAAACAGGAAGAATTCTGTTAACTTACACGAAATTTACTTGAAAGATTGGGTCTCTCTTGGACCTTTAATAAAAAATAAAAAATAAAGAATAAAAATAAATAAAAAAAAAATTTAAAAAAAAAA